>CATIWO010095117.1:0-17319 GCA_949673435.1 Macaranga tanarius | reverse complement strand
TATGTTATATTAGAAGACAAAAAGTAGACTTAACAGAAAAATAAAGTACGAGCTAATTTAAAAATTTATTACTAAACTTAAAAATATATATATATGAAAAGTTTTGAATCAAATTTAATTAACTAATGAAGTAAAGTTTTAATTATGCATAAGTTTAGATTGCATATAAATACAATTGGTCAAATATATAATTTTAGTTTTACATTTTATGGGTAAAATTATTATATATTTAGCCAAATACGATTGTTATATGTATGCATTTTCTGTATATTTGAGTAAAATATGGGTCCTATATTAGACTTGTAATGAAAGATGGATTAATTGAAATAGGTGTAAAATTGAAGGAGCCGTATAAAGCTTTTTTTTTTTTTTTTTTTTTTTTTGTGAAATTGAGGATTCATGGGATTTTTTTATTTCTTTTTGCAATGGACCATATAAGAATATGACTTCCATGCATGTTTTTTTTAAGAAAAAAAATTAATTTAGCTTTTGAAAGATTTTGCAATGGACCATTTTATAAATTAAGTGGAATCAAGAATATTGAAAGATTCTAAAGGAATGCCGGTGGAGAAAAAAGGAAGAATTTTGGTGAAAACTTAAATGCAAAGATGGACTAATCACACCACCATTTAACATCAACAAAAGCATTGCCGGCAGCCTTTTTTTTTTTTTTTTTTTTTTTTTCTGCATTGCCGCAGCTTCTTTGATATATAGGAACAGTCACTAACATACTACGTAATACTCTCACTCTATACTTCATACTGTCTACCTACATATTTGAATATTATTCCTTCCTTCAAACTATTTATCAACTCCTATATATATATATATATATATATATATATATACACTTGGCATATTTTGTCTTTTTTTTTTCTTTTCAATTTAAAGTTGACTATTTAAACACTTCAATTTGTTAAAAATAAAATTTATCAATACTTTTAACATCATTTCAAGTCTCTAAATAGTTTTTTTTTTTTAACAAATTGAAATTCAACTATTTAAACACCTAAATTTATTAAAAATATTTATAGATTATATTTTTAGAAAGTTGGTATGTCAAAATGGTTGTTTTATAAGTTAAGGTGACAAATAAATAAAATGAACCAACTTTAAGAGTCCATGAAGGAATTAAACTTATATATATAGACACACATATACACACATATATGATGAATATGCTTATAATTAAAAAAAAAAAAATCATTGTTGGCACCTATATGTTTCGAAAAAAAAAAAAGAAAAAACTATTATAGTTTTTTATTGGATTAAAAAAAATGATTTTTCTAAAAATAAGAAAAGTATCATATTCAAATTTAAAATGAAAAATTGATTCCAAAAAAATTAATTGTAAAATATCTAATGAAAACTTTTTTGTCAATTATGAAAAATTCTTTCAAATACTTACTATAGAGGTTTATGTCGTACTTTAGTTTCTATTTTTATGAAATTGAGTATCTAATAGAACAACATAAAAAAATTTAAATTTAAATTATGCTATTTCTCATATCCATTAAAAATCATTTATAAAGCTAATTAATTTAATGTGTTCCCTGGATTAATGTAGAATTTAATAATTTTTCTTAAACAAATTTATTTGGAAAAAGTCAATATGCAAATATTTTTCTTCAACAGAATATGCGAGGTTATTCTTGCACAAAGTGTCCTAATACAAAAGTCATTCTCCGATGATAAAGTCTCTATATAGTGAACATACGCACCTTTAATACTCATCAGTATTATGTTCAATAAAATGTATTTTTTAATACTTGTGATTATTAAAAAAATAGGATTAAAGACTCAAAAATTAATTTTTAATTACACTAATTTATTTTTAAAAATAAATTTAATATTTATTAAATATATAGCTATATATTATATTAATGCGATCAAATCAAACTAACTGTTTGAACCGTATAACTTATATAATTTAATATATCAAAATCTAAAAATATTGCAAAACTTCAAGACAGATAATCAATAAACATCCAAAAAGATTGAATCATTCATTATTTATAAACTCAACAAAATAGTAATATATACGACTCAGCCGATGGCAAAATTTCGTAAAAAAATTGACTTGAGATGTATTATGTGTTTGGCCAAATGCCACAACTACTTCCAGTGGTCCTGAGATGAAGTCTGCATCAAAATGATAGTAAAATTCGATAACTCAAAAATTCATAAATGGTGAAAGAAATGTCTTACCTCATCACCTAAAAAATGTACTACTATATAGCATTTTTGAACGTTCCTTATGAGGATGCAATTGAACTAAATAGTCCACAATTTTTTCTTTTTTTTTTTTTTAACAGAATATTCCATTTGTTATTTTCAGTATCTATCATCTTACATTGTTACAAAGTTCGACTTCTCGATGGTTAAGATTTAGATTTTGAGGTTTAAACTTTATTGTATCAATTGACATTGGTGGTCGTTTTGTGCACGTCTTATCATTTCCAAAAAGTTAAAAGAAATATCTAAATTTGTTTTAAATTTTTTTTGCCTAAAATGGGTGTATTATACCCTAAGTATAGTTTAATGCGTGAGATATAAAAGAAGCATAAATTACTTGACTAATAAAAATAAAATACATATTTTTATATTACACATCCAACTATTGGATGCAATACATTTAGTGTACAATAAAAATATTTTAATTAATTTATATATAGTATAACTAGTGGATGGTGAAGGATAAATGTAAAACGAAAAAAATGAGTTTTAATATGGTCAAATAAATTTTTAGATTATTCAAAAAATAAATAAATAATTTTAAAAATTCTTATGATGTTAAACAAGATACATATGCGAATTTTTTTTATTAATAGCTAGAAGAGTCAAATCATATAAATATATTAATGGATTATGTAAAATAGCTAGTCTATTTCCTTTTAAACGAGATGAATATTAATTAATTTTATAAAATAACAATAATATAATGAGATGTAGATTAATTGGCTATTACATAGAAATAAAAAATAAGGTTTTAAGTTCAATTTCTACGTATACTATTTATTTTATAAGCGTTAGATATAAATATTCATTAAATAATTAATGATAGTTGCTTGAGTACTTGGCTGCTATATTCTATTTGAATGGTGTCATGTTGCTTGAGAATTTCTACTATTCATTAATTGGAATTTTTGTAGGAACAAATTAAACAAGATCCCTAGAAAAAAAAAAGGGGGACAAATTCGAAAATACTAGAGCAATAAAGACAGGCAATAGATTGAATCAGATCGAGCTGTTCTTGAAATGATGAAACTTGATAATGATATAGGTGTTGCCATGAGAAGGGACAAGAAGTGATATATATCAATGGTCACCTTAGGTTAGAATTTTTTTTTTCCTCCAAATTAATAAAAACTACGAATTGTTTATTAAAAATTGACATCATGAACTACATAATAATTAAATGATTATTTATAAAATTAATTTTCATCAGATGTTATAAAACTATCTCTTATTTATTACATCAATCAATATACTTATTTAAATTATTTAATTTTTCTATTAATAAAAGAAAATAATATCAATGGTTAATTGATGTTTGCCTAAGTAGAAAAAAAAAAGGGCAATAGTAATCATCAAGGCATACCACAATGGCCAAAAACCAAAAAAATCAAAGGGCCTTATCATAAACAAGGCTAGTGGAGAAATGAAACAAGTGCATCACTTCAATCTGAGTAGGAATTCCACCAATTTTAAAGAAAGTGCTACTTCAATTATTTTTATATAAATGTGTTTATATTTGTAACATAAAATAATTATTAGTCCATTTTCATTGGAACTATAAGAAATAGGATAACGGAGAAAGGTGTGTGTGAGAGCTATATGTTAATTTGCTAATTAAGCACACTTTTAGGTGGATAGGCAATGTAATAATTAGCAAACCAATTTTGACTAATTTTCCTTTTTTTCTTTAATCTTTGGAAGTGCTCAACTAATTGTGAATTTTGTTTTCAAACTTTTACATTCATAATTCTATATAATGCAATAACATTTCTTTTTTTAAAAAAATAATATTATTATAAATTATTAATATTGATTGTATTTTTATCCAAATTGAATGATATATTTTTTATATATTTTTTAATTTTAATATTTATGTATGTGTACTTTCTTTTCCTTAGGTTGTCACTATCAAATTCATATTGGCATATGAAATTTGTATATATATATATATATATATGAAGCAACCAAGATAAGTTCAATTGATATTCTTTAATATATTGAAAATTTTCAAAATGTAGTTGATAGTATGTAAAATAGCATAGTTATTTAGGATTATTTTGTTGCTTTTTATTTAGTTTGCATTTGTATTTTAATTAATTATTATATTTTTATTGTTATTTTTGTGCTTTGATGCTGCTTGTGTGTTTTATAGGTCACTTTAGGCTAATCTCAAGATTAAAGTTGCATTGGAATGAAGGTTGGTACAAGGAAAGCTAAAGGAAGTAAGTTAGGGGCTATGCCGAGTCCACGAGATGCAACTTTTCAGCTTTGTATAGTTTTTATTTTTTAGCCACAACTTCTTCTACAGACCTCAAAATAAGGTGATTCAAGTTGCGTTGGAAAGATACTCAAAGACCTACAACTTTCATGAAGACACTTTCTGGAGATAACATTATTTTGATGGATAAAAATACCTTTGAAATTACTGCATCTGCACAGGATGGTGACTTTTTATGTCAAATGGTGCCTTTCCAATTATATATGAATTTTAATCACTTGTAACTACCTCTAAGGCCTATAAATATAT
Source organism: Macaranga tanarius (assembly GCA_949673435.1). Classification (NCBI taxonomy): domain Eukaryota; kingdom Viridiplantae; phylum Streptophyta; class Magnoliopsida; order Malpighiales; family Euphorbiaceae; genus Macaranga; species Macaranga tanarius. The sequence continues at coordinate 12,554 of CATIWO010095117.1, read as the reverse complement.
GTATTGGCTGCATTTTAGAGATAGATATAACAATATAGATAGGAGATATCAGAAAGCATTTATTATTATTTATCAAAAAGTCTTAGTATTGTTAGTTAGTATTATTAGTGCAATTCAAATATTCAAGTGAAGAACATTCAAAATAAGTCAAGGAATCTTCAAGAAGGCTATCTACATTCAAAGTTCTATCTTTCTCTCTTAGTACTTTGTATTTTATTTACCTTCTTCTTGTTGTTTAATTGTGTTTATCATGTATCTTGGCTAAGCCATTGTTTGTTAGAATTGCAAGGAAGAATGAATCAATGAATTACATCTTTTATTTTATGTTATATTAATGATTTGAGTTATATTGTGAGTTTCAATGTGTTGTATATGATTGGCCACCATATATGATGTTTAAATCAAATATGTACGCAATGCGAGTTAGTGCATTTTAGTGGAAATACAATTGAATTCACTAAAGGCAATGAAATCACTTGGAGACAAGGATTTCTATTTAAAGGAAAAATTATAAACCTTGCATGGTAATATTATGGATTATGTTTATCTCTACAATGACATGAGAATACTTGTAGACTCTAAATGAATTACCTTTAAGTGACAATGAGAGTTACATTTAAGGACTTTAAGTATAAATAACAATGAGAGTTGCATTTATGCCTTATGCTATGTTTATAATCATTTCATGTAACTATTTGTTTATTTTGTAATTCTTGATAAATTCCTACTTGTAGTTCTAATAAACCCTATTTAACTTGATATTTGGAATAATTAGATTAATTAGTATAGTTAGTAATTAATTAGAATAATTAGAATAATCCAACAATTTTCATTATTAATATTTTGCCTATCCATCTTAGTACATATTCGGTTAAAATAAAATAGCTCCAAATTCCTGAGTGTTCGATACCCTACTTGCTTTATACTTAGTTTTAGAGATTAAAATAATTATAATTTGACCGACATCAAATTTTGGCGCCGTTGCCGAGGAATTTATTGAATATTTTTATTAACTTAGGGTAGAGAAAGGTTGTTTTAGCCCTTTATTTTATTTTTATTATTTGTAATTTTTATAAGTTTTAGTTTCATTGATTGTTTGATTTTTGTTTATTTTCATGATGAGACTTAGTAGAAGTGCTAGTGATATTTTACATTTTGATCCCGAAATTAAGTTAACTTTACGTGCTTTGTGTAGGGAACAAAGGTAAAGAATACTGAATCAATAAAATTTGAATATCATGACGGAACCGGAGAGAATTTTGCTATGCCCGATATCACGGGTAATTTTGGAGAAATTGTGGCTCTATCAATAGCCAACAATAACTTTAAAATTATTCCAAGCATCATATATATGGTGCAAAACAATCAGTTTGGAGGTCTACAAGGAGAGGATCTATATGCTCACATATTGGCTTTTCTCAATGTGTGTGCTACCTTCAAGATCAATGGAGTGATAGATGATATGATAAGGCTAAGGATTTTCTTATTTTCAGTCAAGGAAAAGGCACAACTTTGGTTTGCTAGTTTGCCAAGTGAATCAATCACTACTTGGGACCAATTGAAGCAAGCATTTCTTCACAAGTATTTTCCACCATAAAAGACCACCAAGTTTCGTACTAAGATCACTACTTTTAAGCAAAATAGTAGTGAGACCATATATGTAGCTTAGGAGAGATTCAATGAGCTTCAAAGGCAATGTCCACACCATGGTTTGCCCGATTGGATGATCCCTCAAATTTTCTACAATGGGTTAACGGATGAGAATGGGAACATTGTTAATATAGCCTCTAGTGGGAAATGGATGGATAAAATGGATGGATAAAATGGCTAGAGAGACTGTCATTCTACTTGAAGAGCTTACATCTCAAGGATACATGGGGGATGAGCCAACAATGGCAAAGGCAAAAGAAGTTTTGGAGCTTGACACCATCAATTTTTTAAATGCTAAGGCAGATGCTCTCACCAAGTTAGTAAGTAAATCTTAAGTTACTTTATTAATAATGCTAATGTTGCTTCTGAACTTTATGGAGGATCTCATTCATATACTCAATGCAATATGAATTCTAATGCTAATGAGGATGTGAGTTTTGTGCAAGGAGCTTTTAACTAAAGAGGAGGACTGAATTCTAATACCTATAACCCTTAATGGAGAAACCATCCTGGATTTTCTTGGTCAAACACATCCTCTTAATTAAATCCTCCATTTAACTAAAATTTTTCCAAACCACAAAATCCACCTGGTTTCCCTATGAATCCAAATCATCCTTCTTTTAATCAACCACTACCAAAGTCTAACTTAGAAGGTCTTATGGAGCAATTCATAAACCAATAATCAACCACCAACAAATAATATGAAGACTAATTTAAGCAACTTAATATGAGAATTGATCAACTTGTTTCCTACAATAGAATTCTTGAAAATTAAATTATTCAACATGCCTCTTCAATCCCTCAACCTTTAGAAAGACTACCTAGTCAACCTGAATTTCAACCTAAAGAATCTTGTCAAGTCATCAACTTGAGAAGTAGTAAGGAAGTTGGAGATGCTTCAAAAAATAAGAAGATTGTGAATGAGGATGATTATGAGGGTATAGTGAATTCAAAGGTAGATAATGGCATGAAGGATAAAAAAGATGATAAGTTGGGCGTGGAAGAGAAGACTACTCAAGAAGTACCGAACAAGAAAGGTGAGCCAAAGATTGACCTTATAATCTTACCTTTTCCACAAAGGTTCATAAGGTACAATCTTGACAAATAATTTAGTAAGTTTCTTGATCATATGAAAGACATAACTATTACTATACCTTTTATGGATACTATTAGAGATATGCCCTCTTGGGGTAAATTTTTGAAAGACATTGTTAACCATTAAGGTAAGATGGAAGATTATGGGCTAGTTTCCCTAGTTGAAGAGTCTAAGGCCATATTCTCAAGAACTCTACCAAAACTCATGGATCCAGGTTCTTTTACTATTCCTTGTAGAATAGGTGATCTCGCATTTAATAAAGCTTTATGTGATATAGGTGCTAGTGTGAGTTTAATGCCTTATTCTATATATGAAAAAATAGATTTAGGTGAATTAAAGCCTACTACTATATATCTTTCTATGGCAGATAAATCTATTAAATATCCATTAGGTGTGCTTGAGAATGTATCCACCAAAGTAGGAAAATTTATTATTCCTGCAGATTTTGTAGTAATGGATATAGAAGAGGACTCCGAAATTCCTATATTATTGGGGAGGCCATTTTTAGTGATCGCGGGAGTGGTCATTGATATAAAAAATGGCAAAATTAAGGTAGAAGTGAATGATGAGTCTATAGTTTTTTATGTTTATAAAATGATTAAGACATCTCCACCTATTGAAGTTTGTGGAAGGATAAACTCAATTGATATAATTGATGAATGTGTACAAGATGTTGTTCATGAATATTTAGGTAAAGACCCTTTGTCGGATTCTATGCCACAAAAGGTTGATGATAAGCATTCCAATAAGGAGGTTATAGCTTGTGTAAGCATATTGGAATCGGCTCCATCTACTAATCCTTATAGGTATCAAATATTTGAGCCATTAAGGAAGGAAGATGATCTTAATCCTTCCTCACCAAGTGAAGCACCCAATTTGGAGCTTAAACCTTTGCCTTCCACTCTAAGGTACGCATTTCTTCATTCTAATTCTAATTTTCCTTTTATTGTAAATTCATTACTACCTAATGATGAGGTGAATGCTTTATATGATGTTTTGAATAAACATAAGGGAGTAATAGGATACTCAATTAATGACCTAAAAGGATTAAGCCCAACTATTTGCATGCATAGAATCTTTTTAGAGGATGATACTAAGCCTACTATAGAAGCTCAAAGGAGGCTTAATCCCACTCTTAAGGAAGTGGTTAGAAAGGAAGTGATTAAGTTGCTTAACAATGGGATCATATATTCCATTAGTGATACTAAATAGGTAAGCCCCGTTCAAGTCGTGCCTAAAAAGGGTGGCTTGACCGTTGTATAAAATGAACATATTAACTTAGTGCCTACTAGGACTATCACAAGTTGGCGTATGTGTATTGACTATAGAAAGTTAAACAAAGCAACTAGGAAATATCATTTTCCATTGCCTTTTATTGATCAAGTTATAGAAAGATTAGCAAAATTTTTTATATTTTGTTATCTTGATGGGTTTAGTGGTTTTTACCAAATCCCTATTCATCCCGAAGACTAAGCTAAGACCACTTTTACTTATCTATATGGTACTTTTACTTTTAGACGTATGCCTTTTGACTTATGCAATGCTCCCGCTACTTTTTAAAGATGTATATTTTCAATATTTAGTGATCTAATAGATGATTGTGTTGAAGTATTCATGGATAACTTTAGTGTTTATGGATCTAACTTTACAAATTATCTAAAAAATCTTTCTAAACTTCTTGATAGGTGCAAGAAGCATGGATTAGTACTTAATTAGGAGAAGTGTCACTTCATGGTACAAGAAGGAATTATTCTTGGCCATATAATTTCATAAAGAGGCATCGAGGTTGATAGAGCAAAGATTGAGGTTATTGCCAATTTGCCACCTCCAAAAAGTGTAAAGGATATAAGGAGCTTTCTTAGACATGCGGATTTCTATAGAAGATTCATTTAAGATTTCTCTAAGATAGTAAAGCCACTATGCAAGCTACTTGCCAAGGAGGCTATTTTTGAGTTTGATGATGTATGTATGGATGCATTTATGACTTTGAAGAAGGCTCTTACATCAGCACCGGTTTGCAACCACCTAATTAGGAGCAACCATTTGAGATCATGTGTGATGCAAGTAATTTTGTGGTTGGGGTTGTTTTGGAGCAAAGAAAAGAAGGTAAGCCTTATGTGATTTATTATGCTCGTAAATTACTTGATGATACTCAGATTAATTATATCACTACAGAAAAAGAGTTGCCTGCTATTGTTTATGCATCTGACAAGTTTCAAACATATCTTGTGGGGTAAAAGGTCATTGTATATTCTGACCATGCTGCCCTCAAGTATCTTCTAAGCAAGAAAGATGCAAAACCAAGCTCTTAAGGTAGATTCTAATGCTTCAAGAGTTTGATTGGGAAGTGAGGGATAAGAAAGGAAGTGAGAATCTTATTGTGGACCACTTATTAAGACTAGATGAAGAGGAATTGAATAAGAATGATGATGGTGTGCCAATCAATGAGTTATTTCATGGTGAATATCTCCTTACATTAGCTTCTAAGAAACTTCCATGATTTGTGGATTTTACAAACTACCTTATGAGTGGAGCTCTACTTTATGGGCTTAATTTTTGGCAAAAGAAGAAAATTCTGCATTATAGTAAGTTCTACTATTAGGAGAAATCTTTGCTTTACAAGAGATATATATGGAGACGGTTTGATTAGAAGGTGTATTCCTCAAGATGAAATCTAAGATATTTTGAGACATTGTCATTCCAAAGAAGAGTTTAAGAAGAAGAAGATAAACTAAAAATAAAGAAATATGTGAAAGGGAAAGGAGTGGTGTAGAGACAGTGTAAGAAAAAAAAATTGTAGAGAATGAATTGTGAAAAAGGGAAATTGGGTGTTTAAATAGAAGAAAGAGATGAAAAAGAGAAGAGCAGATATTATAATATTAGTGGTTAATGTAGTTATAAATAGGGAAAGACAAAAGGTTATGACATGTTGAAGGGTTGTATCCTTATGGGGAAAGGACATGACTTTTCAATTCAAATTCAAAATTAGAGTAGGAGTTATATGCATAAAGACAAAAATAAATAAATATAAAGTAGTAGAATTAAATAGTAATTAAATATAACAAGTAAAAATTACAAAGAACATAAAACAAGAAAATTACAAAAAAAATAAAAATGTGGGTTAGTGATGGGCACGAGTCGGCACGTTGTGCCGACTCGGTACCGCGAGGCTCTGTTATGAGTCGGCACAGAGCTCACATGTCGAGCTCTCGAGCATGGGTGAGGCGGCACGCTGTGCCGACTCGGCACAGAGCCAAGGCAAAAATAAAAAAAAATTAATTTTTTTTAAATTTATATATATATATATATATATATATATATATATATATATATATTTATTTATTTATTTATTTATTTTATAAAAATATAATACATATATTATGGTACTATAAAAATAATGTGTATAAAAATATTAACTAAAATATAATGTGTATGTATATATTTAAAAGAAAATAAAATAAAGTAAAAGAAAATAAATAAACTAGAAATAAGATAAATACCTTGCTAAATTTAATAGTCTATAGTTTGATCATACTTTTTGCATTCATAGTGAAGAAAGAGAGATTGATTCTTGTGGATCAATTGCATTATCAATCAAATAAGGCTTGAGACGATGACCATTCACTTTGAAGCTTTTTCCTTTGTCATTAGCAATATCAATTGTCCCATATGGATGAACTTTGACAACCTTAAATGGACCCGACTACCTTAACTTTAATTTACTGGGAAACAACTTAAATCTAGAATTATAAAGTAGAACAAGATCTCCCTCATGGAACTCCTTCTTAACTATATGCTTATCATGCCACAATTGTGTATAATCCTTATACAACTTAGCATTTTCATAAACATTTATTCTCAATTCTTCTAATTCATTGAGTTAAAGTAGTCATTTCATACCCGTTTTCTTCAAGTCAAAGTTCAAAGCCCTAGTTGCCCAAAATGCCTTATGCTCAAATTCTACGGGCAAGTGACAAGACTTCCCATAAATCAATTGGTAAGGAGTAAGGCCAATGGATGTTTTAAAGGCTGTCCTATATGCCCATAAGGTATCATCTAACTTCAATGTCCAATCCTTTTTTAATGAAGAAACCGTTTTCTCTAGAATCCACTTAATCTCTCTATTGCTCACCTCAACTTGCCCACTTATTTGTAGGTGATATGGAGTAGCCACCTTGTATGTAACTCCATACTTATTTAAAAGAGCAACAATTATATGATTACAAAAGTGTAAACCACCATCACTAATTAATACTTTAGTGGTGCCAAACCTTAGAAAAATAATTTTCTTAAGCATTTTTTTGACAACCTTAGCATTATCAGTAATAGTAGCCATTACTTCTACCCATTTAGAGACATAATCTACTATAACCAATATATACTTATAGCCTAAAGAACTAGGAAAAGAACCCATGAAGTCAATACCCCAAACATAAAAAATCTCTACTTCAAGAATTCCTTTCAAAGGCATCTCATGTTTCCTAGACAAATTACCCATTCTTTGGCATCTATCACATTTAAGCACAAATTCTCCAGCATCCTTAAATAAACTAGGCCACCAAAAATGAAATTGAAGTACCTTAGAAGCTGTCTTTGATGCACCAAAGTATCCACCTACATCCTCTTTATTTTCCTCCATAGCTGAACCCCCTCTCTCTTTTCCTTTTATTTTCTTTTTCACTTTATTTTCTACAACTTTTAATGGGAAAAACCAAAGGATCTTCATTCTCAAGATCAAGAAGGGATGATCAAGATGAGGAAGAGCCGCAAGAAGAGAATTTGTAACTCACATATCAAGCTAAGTTTCTTATTCTCTCTCATAAAGAAGGTGCTAGGTTTACTAAAAATAAATTTAGAGAAATGGTTGCATGTAAATATATCCCTACTTTTTTACTTCAAGATATTAGTATGCATGATTCCTTTACTCAATTGTTAACAAATTGTGGTTTAAAAAAATTTGTCTCTATACATGAACACACATTTGTTGACTTGAATATAGAATTTTATACATCCTTAGAGGTTAATGCTAATGATTCATATATCCTTGAGTTTAGGATGTTAGGAAAACCTCACCAACTTACCTATTCTTTCATGCAACGTGTTTTTGGTTTTAAGAAGGATGGTATGTGTGATATGCCCAAGTCTTTTGATGTTGATACATTTTGGATTTTCTTAACTGATTTACCACCACCTTTTAGACCAAAGAAAGGCAAGGCTATGTTTATTAAGGATTTGTAATTTTGGTTATTGCATAAGGTGCTTTGTTGTGTAGTGTTCCATAAGTCTGAATTTAATAGAGTTTCAGCTTAAGAAATATTTTTGATGTAGTACATTTATAATAGAAAATAAGTTTGTTAGACTTATTGGATATTTAATCAACTCTTGACATGTGCTAATCGAAAAGATGTTCCTTTGGCATATAGACATGTTATTACTATCATTGCCAAATCTTTTAATGTTGATTTTGATGCCATTGACCGTGTTGCACCATGTACTTATTTTACTAAACAAGCCCTTGTGCGAGGTGAAGTTGTAGATACTTCCTTTCATTTTATTCCTGCACACATAAAATCTTATTGGAAGGGTATCCCTCATCCACATTTTGTAGGTGATCAAGATGATGAGGAGCATGCTCAAGTAGGACATGTTGGAGATGATGTTCAAGGCGAAGAGCATAATGTGGGAGATGATTTGAACTAAAAGGAATGGCCTCAAGATGATGCGCCTATCTCTTCTTTTCCTATGCAAGGAGGTGCAAGTGGCTCTTTTAGCCATGACTTGCCTCTTTGGGAGTAAGTATTGGCAAACCAAAGAGCGATGCAATATGTAATTAAATGGAATGGAGACTTTCAACCATCAATTAGCTCACCGCCAACGCCGGATGGAGTACAAGATGCAACAATATTTTGCCCATTGCGGACATAATATTGAGTCTCCGCCACCATCCCCTTCGGAGGATTGAGGAAGTTTTTTCTTTTTCCTACTTTCTCTTTTAAGTTTCACATTGGAGACAATGTGTATTTTAAGTGTGGAAAAAGGAAAGTTAAGTAGTGATTGTTTAGTTAGTAGTAGTTATTATGTATGTTAGTATTATATTTTATTTAGTTTGTGTTTAGGTTGTTTATGCATGATTGCCATGTTTATTTTGCATATTTACTTTATCTTCTCTACATCAATAAGTAGCTTCTTTTCTAGTTCATTTTAATTTTGATTGAGTTTTACTTTTATGTCATTTAATTTTTTATTCTCAATTGGTAGAATTTTAAAGTCTCATGTAGTATAGTTTTTAAGTTTTTCTTATTATCTCTTTTTATTATTTTCAAAATCTAGAGAATTTTTAGTCCACTTTCTAACTATACTTAAGGCTAGGATGCTAAGGATTTAAGCTTAAGTTTCTTAGAACTTAAAGAGCTTAAAGGAAACTATAGTTATAATATGAAAGATTAGCATTTTAATAATGGATGAGGACACGAAAATTTTTTTTAGAAAAATATATGCTTGTTGATGTGATGCAGTTCAAGTAAGTTGTATATAAGTGAGTATACTCCTTAATTACATTCATTCGAAAAGAATGTGTGACATCACAAGAATAAAAAAAAAAGATAAAATTTATGCTTGTTATATGATGTATCTTGAGTAAGTTGTGTGCAAATGAGTTTGCTCCTTAATTGCATTCATTCGGAAAGAGTATGTGACATTGCAAGTATAAGAAAAATAAGTGGGATGGAGGATAAAATACACCCACTAAAAAAAATGTGTGTCTAAAAATACTATGAGAAATGTTAGTCTATGCGTGTGCTTAATTTTTGTCCCAAAAGGCTACTTGAGTTTTTAGAAATCTTAAGTTTGAAGAATGAATATTTTGGCTAGATAGCTTGGTTAGCACTTTGACTTTGTATTCTTGATTTTGTTATTAATAGGTTGAGATAATATGTTAAACTTATTGCCTATACTATGAGACTTGTTTTCTCTATCATTGTTGAGCATTGAAAGTTAATTGTTAATTATCTTTTTCAATGAAATTTCTTTCATTTTTAGAATGACTTGTTAAGATGGCTACATATATTTTGGACATGATATAATTTTTATTATTTTTCTTGCTTAGATTTTTGTTTCTTATTTGAGGATAAGTAAGGTCTAAGTGTGGGGGAATCTGATAGTATACAAAATAGTATAGTTATTTAGGATTATTTTGTTGCTTTTTATTTAGTTTACATTTGCATTTTAATTAATTATTACATTTTTATTGTTATTTTTGTGCTTTGATGCTACTTGTGTGTTTTATAGGTCACTTTAGGCTAATCTCATGATTAAAGTTGTATTGGAGTGCATTGGAACGAAGGTTGGTAAAAGGAAAGCCAAAGGAAGCAAGTTAGGGGCTGTGCCGAGTCCAAGAGATGCAACTTTTTAGCTTTGCACAGTTTTTGTATTTTGGCCACAACTTCTTCTACGGACCTCTAAATAAGGTGATTCAAGTTGCGTTGGAAAGATAACTCAAAGACCACAACTTTCATGAGATACTTTCTGGAGATAATGTCATTTCGATGGATAAAAATACCCTTGAAATTACTACATCTGCACAGGATGGTGACTTTTTATGTCAAATGGTGCCTTTCCAATTGTATACGAATTTTAATCATTTGTAACTACCTCTAAGGCCTACAAATATATGTATTGGCTGCATTTCAGAGATAGATATAACAATATAGATAGGAGATATTAGAAAGCATTTATTATTATTTATCAAAAAGTCTTAGTATTGTTAGTTAGTATTATTATTACAATTCAAATATTCAAGTGAAGAATATTCAAAGAAAGTCAAGGAATCTTCAAGAAGGCTATCTACATTCAAAGTTCTATCTTTCTCTCTTAGTACTTTGTATTTTATTTACCTTCTTGTTGTTGTTTAATTATGTTTATCATGTATCTTGGCTAAGCTATTGTTTGTTAGAATTATAAGGAAGAATGAATCAATGAATTACATCTTTTATTTTATATTATGTTAATAATTTGAGTTCAATTGTGAGTTTCAATGTGTTGTGTATGATTGACCACCATATATGATGTTTAAATCAAATATGTACGCAATGAGAGTTGGTGCATTTTTGTGAAAATACAATTGAATTCACTAAAGGCAATGAAATCACTTGGAGACAAGGATTTCTATTTAAAGGAAAAATTATAAATCTTGCATGGTAATATTATGGATTATGTTTATCTCTACAATGATATGAGAATACTTGTAGACTCTAAATGAATTACCTTTAAGTGACAATGAGAGTTCCATTTAAGGACTTTAAGTATAAATGATAATGAGAGTTGCATTTATGTCTTATACCATGTTTATAATTATTTCATGTAACTATTTATTTATCTTATAATTCTTGATAAATTCCTACTTGTAAGTTCTAATAAACCCTATTTAACTTGATATTTAGAATAATTAGAATAATTAGTATAGTTAGTAATTAGTTAGAATAATCCAATAATTTTCATTATTAATATTTTGCATGTTCATCTTAGTACCTATTCGATTAATATAAAATAGCTCCAAATTCCCGAGTGTTCAACACCCTACTTGCTTTATACTTAGTCTTAGAGACTAGGGTAATTATAATTTGACCGATATCAGTAGTATATTAGGGGATTAATAAATCTCCAGCAAAATGAAAATGAGAGCTTGATGAATAATATATACCCATTGATTAATTAGTTTTTACTTGCACATATATATGCTTTATAATAGCAATGAAAATATTCTTCAAATTGAAGGTCAAAATAAACTTAATTTACCAAAAACTAATTTATATTTAAAATTTTAACACTAACATTTCAAAGGAATAAACTTAATTTTGAGGTATTTATGGGAAAATTTTAAATATTTAGAAACTAGAATGCCATGGTAGTAATTTTAAGATGGACTACATATATAAGTACACACGCATATATAATTTATAAACTATTTTCTTTGATCATTTATGGTATTATAGGGCTTTGAATAGCATAAAAGAAAATTAGTTAAACCAAAAAAACAATAAAAACAAGGTAAGAACACGTCACATGATTAAATAAAAAAATGAAAAAAAAAAAAAGCAAACATAAATCAAATTAAGGGCAAGGCCATGACCTAAATCAAGACATTTCTCACAAACTAATAAAAGTTCAAAGCATCTCTTTTCTTCTGATAGAAAAGATAAGGCATATAGCCTTCATACTTCTATGAACCACCAACATACTAAGTGACAACTATAGCTATGTTGGTCCTCATTTTTGGAGGGGCCAAAAGGCACAAAAAGTGCTTTTAATCAAACACCTTGTCAAATTCTCATTATAATTACGTTAATTTTTTTTTTTCAATCCAAAAAAAAAATATTAAAAGAAATCTGTTGTGATCTATATGACATTTGAGGAAGACCCCTTACTTCTAAATTTGGAGAAGCCAATTTAGCTACGATTTCTTAATGTGTCATTTTATGGTTGGCCATATTCATGAAAAAAATTATACCTATTTTTTCTGCCACTAGAAAGAGTTTTCTTTCTTACCAAACACACTAAAAGATGACACATGTATGCGGCCATCATCTAGTAATTAATGGGGACATGTCAGCCAACGGGGCATTACTGCAGCATCCCATCCATGCCTACCCACAACAATAGAGTTTTTTGCTCTAACCAGAAATAGAAAGTAAATCAATCCTAGCTACATAGAGAATTTTTTTAGGAGTAGCCTTGATAATTTTTTCATCATTTCTCCTACCATTCGTAGCCATACAAACTGAGTGACAAATGTCCAAAGTTGAATAGGAAA
>CATIWO010095105.1:0-17880 GCA_949673435.1 Macaranga tanarius | reverse complement strand
CATGAATGTACTAGGAGCATTAGTTAAACCAAATGGCATGACTAACCACTCATATAACCCATATTTTATTTTAAAGGCAGTTTTCCATTCATCACCAATTTTCATTCTAATTTGATGATACCCAGCCATTAAATCAATTTTAGAAAATATGCATGTACTATGTAATTCATCTAACATATCATCTAAACGAGGTATAGGATGGCGATACTTTACAGTGATTTTATAGATAACTCGACAATTAACACATATACGCCATGTTCTATCCTTTTCAGAGACAAGTAGCACGAATACAATACATGGGCTCATACTTTCTCTAATCAATCCTTTAGACATCAACTCATCCACTTGCTTTTGTAGCTCCTTTGTGTCTTCAGGATTACTCCTATAAGTTGGCCTATTCAGAATTTGTGCTCTAAGAATAAAATTAATTTGATGTTCTATCCCTCTTAATGGTGGCAAACTATCGGGCATAGACTCGAGAAATAAATCCTCAAATTCTTATAACAACACTTGAAGAGAACTAGGTAGAGAAGAGAGAATTGGGTTAGCATCAAAAGCTAAACATGCACCCTTGAATACTAATAGTATCATAGGTTGCTTGCTTAGATAAGCCTTTCTAATCTCACCCTCTCTTGTAGAGAAATTGCCTTGTATCTCTTTTTTTACCACTCTTTGCACACTATTCTCTCCTTTTGCATGTGCAATCTCACTATTTTTACTCTCTCTGTGCATTCCCTCTATTTTCTCTCCTTTTTCCTCTCTTTCCTCATGCCTCTCTTGGCGTTTATCACAACTCTCCTTTTGCTGGTGCACCTTTTCTTTTTCATGTGCACTCTCACATTCACTCAGAATTTTCTGATCCTCATACACTTCCTTAGGCGACATAGGTAACAAATTAATAGTCTAGCCATTCATCTTAAATGAATATTTATTAGTAAAACCATCATGCATGACTCGCCTATCATATTGCCATGGATGTCCTAATAATATATGACTAGCTTGCATAAGATCTATATCATATAATACCTCATCGCAATAACACCTAATAGAGAATGTAATGAATGTTTGCCTAGTGACCTTAATATTTCCACCCTCATTCAACCATTATAACCTATAAGGTCTAGGATGTTTAGTTGTTTTAATTCTCAATTTATCAACTAACATAGCATTAATAACATTAGCACAACTTCCACCATCTATAATTAAGCCACGCCTAGTAACCAAAGTGTAAATTGGTTATTGTGGGGCTGATTCATCCTCCACATCAGATGCATCCTCTAATGCTGGTATGTCACTCAAATTATCATCATCATCCTCTTCCTTACTCACCATCTCACCATTGCGTAGGGTCATGATCTTGGCATTCAGACATTGTGTAGCCTTATGCTCATATTCCAAACATCTAAAGTACTGAATATTACTCGACTTACCCTTGGATTTGTCATCTTTAGGTTGTGTCTTTGATGTAGTAATATCCTTACTTTTATTTGGCTCAAATTTGCACTTATTTTTCCTCTTTTATTCTTCCAATTCGATTTCCATGTAGATGTGGGAGTCGAATTTGTTTTGGTTTTCACCTTCAATTGCTTTTCCACCTTGATTTCCATATGTATCATGTCCTCTAAATCTACATAATGATGTAATTTAATAAGGTTAGCAATTTTATGATTCAAACCTGATAGAAAATGTGCCACGGTAGCCCCTCTATCCTCCTCAATATTAGCTCAAATCATGGCCATCTCTATCTCTTGGAAATACTCTTCAACACTCCTAGAGCCTTGGTTTAATCTTTATAACATGTTGTACACCTCTCTATAATAGTGTTAAGGTATAAATCTCTTTCTCAGTATAGTTTTCATCTCAAACCATGAAGTAATTGGTCCTTCTCCACTTCTATATCTAATGGAGGTGAATTGATCCCATTACACACTAGTATAGTTAGTGAACTCCACGGCGGCTAATTTTACCTTTTTCTCTTTGGTATAATTATGGCACTCGAACACCCTTTCAACCTTTTTCTCCCATTCTAAGTACGCCTCCAGATCACTCTTCCCTTGTAAAGCTGGAATTTTTATTTTGATTGATCCCAAATTCCCATCTTTGGTCTTGCCTTTGTTGGCACGTGTTGATCCTTCTTCGTCTGCTTCCTTTTCTAGTTTGTTGAAAAGAATACATGGGTCTCCTTTGGTCGGATAGGTGTAGCTATCTCCAACCTTGCCAATCATTCATGGACCTTTTAATTATCACTCTTTATATCTTCTTGTTGAGCCAACATTGTTTGTATCATAGTTTGTATTGCATCCAATGTAAGTTTCTCCTTTGTATCCATGATGTAAATCTGAAACAGAAATTAAAACAAGGATCCTATTCTAACACTCCCTTACGTGTTTCTCTCAATTAGTTAGAAACTCTCTAATTTACTCACAATTGAACACACACAAAGAATTTCCTTTTGAGTATTTAATTGAGCTAAACTCTTACTACTTATAAGAGAATTACAATTCAAACTAGATAACTAAAGTTACTAGTGAAAGATAAGTTAAAAGATGTAATTGTAAGGCTATTTTGGGTGATTTCAGGTATATTTAAAATTTGGAGTTTATTTATGCACGAATTTTAGGTATTTAACGGATAAAAGAAGAATTTAAAGATATAGAATGATGTAGGGTAGGCAGAGAAAGAAAAACAAGAAGAAAATATGCTAATTGATAAGTTTTCGAAGGGTGATTTGCTTACCTACGAATTTTATTGATGTAATAGATGATGATCAATACGGCTTCCTTCAATTTTGTTAGGGCCGAATCACTTGATGCAATTTTTGATGCAGAATAAAATTTGAATAATTCTTTTTTTTAATTATTTTTTTATCAATAAACAAATACTACGCTAGGGATACGAAGCTTACACTATAGCCAAATTTCTGATACCAAACTGATGTGTCCCACTAGTTATCTAACAACTAGGATCCGTAACAATTTATTGGGATCGTTGCCCAAGGATCTATCTAGCATAAACTAAAGAAATTAGCAACACTAGCTATCTAACAACTAGCATATCTACTTATCAGGGTTGAAATTGCAACACGCTCGAAGCAAATTTGGATTTTAGCTCTTACAATAACTCAAAAAAATTCAATTTAGAATTTGAATAAAATCAATCAACTAACTTAATAATGATATTTGATACAAGTATTTATAGATTTGTAAGTTTAAACCTAAACTTGTTCTGAAAGAAAAGAATTCATTAGGAATAACAATGACATTCCTAATTAAACAAAAACTCTAATTAATAAAGAAAACATAAAGAAAATACTAATTAGACAAAATTCGTCCATTGAAACACGGGCGTGTACAAACTCTGAGAAATTTAATAAATTTTGACATACTCCAACACGGCTTGGAACATGGGCTGGACTTGATTCAACACGGGCGTGCTTTGATGCCTCTTCACAAAACCCAACAGCTACACGGCTTCATACACGGGTGTGTCGTCTAACCGTATATTATACAGATGACGCTTCAAAAATAAGCACGGTCATATATAGGAACACGACCTTAAAATATAGGGCGTGTATAAGAACACGACCTTGGACACGGGCTTGTAAGGACCCGTGTATATCTCGAGACAAATTACGAACATTCGACACGGCTATGTAAAGATGAACACGGGCGTGTATCGGCCGGATCACAACTAAGTAAATTGATCAACTTAGTTTTTTCATCTCCTTTTTGTTCCATAGACTCTAGACTATTTTGCACAAGCTCTCTAGCAGCATCTTTCATCCTCTTAGCTCTTGATCTTGTGATCGGTCCTCCATCATAATTCAAAGGATTTAAATTTGGCTTTGTGCTCGCATGTCCATATGCATTATGATGCAAGATTTAGAGGTGGTAATAGATCCTAAGGAAATTAGGTGTCGATAAGACAACCAATGGCACTACCTAGGCAAATTGGTACTGAAAATAAGTAAATGGGGAGATTTACCTTACCCTAGTGTAATATATGTAAGAAAAATCATATAGGGATTAGATGTTATCGGTGTAATGAAATAGGACACTATACTAGAGATTGCACAAGGATATATTTAGGAGAGCGATCGGTGCAAACATCCAACATTCCTCATAATGAAAGAGGCGAGAGGTCATCTAAGGTAGAAAGGCCAACAGCGGTACAAAGAGAGATGTCTGGTATGGTAGGAACATCTCGAAATCAATCAGGAGAGCCAAGTGCTGTTGCTAGTAGTGTGTAGTAAGCTAGAATATATTTATCAAGTCTTGAGGACACAGATGTTACAATTCTTCCCCTCTAAAAGAATTTTGTCCTTGAAATTCGATGAACACTTGCCATGCCATTACTAAAAATCTTTTTACTTTAATTTTTATCCTTTTCTTCATTAAACATTACACCCACAATTATATTATTCATAATTCTCTACATCACAACTCAATTTAACAATTTTCTCATTTAAATTTTTTGTATTAATAACATACATATTTCTTATCAATAGCAATTACCGCTAACTTAATTATTATATCTCAATATATATGTTTTCTTAATTCATAGAATTCAAGATCACAATTACAATTATCATAAATAAAGTTATATTTCTATGATTATTTAATTCACTAAGGAGTCCACCTTATAAATTAGCTATACATTCTACTGCATTAAGCATGTTTATTCCTTCCCTACTCAGTTACTGCAAACCCTCTAGCTTATGAGCATTATCAACAACACTAGCTCCCTGACCTACAGGTCTTACATATGCACTTGCCTCATTTTGCACAATTCCTACTCTATTGGGGTTTGGGGATCTACCTCCCCTCATTGAGTGTGAAGTACTTGATTCTTGCACCCACTACTTTGCTAACACCTTCTCAGGACAGTCACGAGCTGATCACACTTAAGCTGTCATATGTATACTAACGTATTCATTTGGTGTTCAGTACAGTGTGGGATCATACTATGTTTGATATCACGGTAATATATGTGTATAGTTTACTTTGATAATGCTCTTGTGATGAGCTCGGTTATGATGTTATGAGAATCTATTGTAGTGAATTGTTTTATTTTATTTAATGATTGAGCATCTATTATATTACTTAAAGCAAAGAAAATCTTGATGGGTGATTTTGAGATAGTGCCTTAATAAATTTATTTTTGAATCTTAGAAATCACTTGAATATTAATAATTTATTTTAAGTTTTATTTGTTTATTATTGCTTTAATTATTGGATCTGGATTAAGAGATCCTTTATGGTTGAGTTTCATGGTTATTTATACTCACTCACTGGATAATTTTCTTACGAAATTACTCACACTATTTTTATTTTAAATTTTTTAGTATAAGTGTATAGTGTCTGTTTAGCTAGTAGTTGAGAGATGGCAGTGCAGTTGACCACGATGATCTATGAGGTGGCCGAGGCGGAGATCTCTAGAAGTTAAGAGATGGTTATTAGAGCCTATTGTATTATTTTATTTTGAAATCAATTGTATAATAATCAGTACTCTTATAGTTGTATTAAGATGTGGATGTATGGTGCGGCAACACCAATGTATTTAAGTGTATGATAATATATGTTTGTTATATTATAGCAAGCTAATTGCCATCAAATAAATTTCTTGGAGATATAAAGATTATGGTTTATTCATAATTAGATTTAGTGCTTCCATTTTATAATAATTGTTTTAAAAGAGATTCTTTCTGATAGTTTTAAGTAATATCTCTCTCATCGTTATTCCATTAGTTGAGTATTCTAGTGGAGGTAATGATAGGTAAGGGTGTTACATATGTCATATATATTTTTATTTTTATATACTTAATATAAATTTATGTATATGTTATACATAATAAAATAGTAAATTTAATAGTCAATAATGTAAAATTATCTAATATTGTAACTAAATGAATATAAATAGAAAATAACTACAAATTATTTTGGTATATTAGTGTCAAAAATCACAACGTTTTCGACTTGTTATAATTTTATACCTAACTTTAAAAGTTGGCAAAAGTAGCACAAATTAATATTTTAATTGCAATTCTAGCACAATTGAATTTAGTCAAAATTAAAATATAAAGTGTACACGTGGAAGAAAAGATGACTAACTTATCTTAAATAAAGTAGAGCCCACATGTCATAAATGCTAACAATTAAAATATAAAATGTACATGTGAAATATGAAGTGACTAACTCACCTCAAATAAAGTGGGACCCACTTATCACATATGCTAAAAATTAAAATATAAAATGTTAGATTAGCATATATAGCATGTGAGTCCTACTTTATTTGAAGTGAGTTAGTCACCTCATCTTTCACATGTACATTTTATATTTAAATTTTGACAAAATTCAAATTGTGTAGAATTGCAACTAACATGACAAATTGTGCTACTTTTGTCAACTTTTAAAGTTAGGTGTAAAATTGCAACAAGTCGAAAACGTTGTGATTTTTTACAACAATAGGCCAATTATTTTCCATAAAATATAACATAATTATATTGTAACATAAATGAACAAATTATTATTATATTATAATTTACATATTTCTAGAAATCTAACATAACTATTAAAAACATTTACCAGTATATAAATTATTGAAATAATGTTAGAATAGCTAGGCCTCACTTCCATTTAAATAATATTAGAAATCATCATTTGGTGTCCAAAGGGTTAAAAAAAATCAAGCCTTACATGTACGAGTACAATATCACTTTTGAAAAGTACAAAAAAAATGCAATTATGTTGGGTTGGCCCAAATTTAACAAAATAATAAAAAAAAAAGTATTTGCAAGATGAATATAGAGTGTTCAAGATGGACATTTTCTATACAGATAAATCACCTTTTTATAAGAAAAATAAACCAAAGTTTCTTAAAAATAAATTAAGATTATTAAAATGTAAGATATTTGAATGGATCTATTATAAATGTACTAAATTTAGACTTAGTTAGATCTAGTGAAACAAAATGAGCAAAATAACCTAAAAAATATTCCATCATAGGTAATAAGAAAAAAACTTAATTAAGCGATTAACAAATATATACAAACAATGATAATAAGAATTACCATCGATAATATGTCAACAATATCCTAGGAAATATAATATAAAAGGAAATTCGAAAAAAGAGAGAAAGAGAATGGAATTAGAATTTTTTTTAGTGAAATATGTAACTTGATCATCCATCACCATATTGTAAAAAATTATATGATTTCATTTTGATTATTGTGTTAGATCCTTAATTCAACATTGAGTTTATATGTGAATATTCATGTATTGTGGACTGTCATATAAGGTTAAGCCCATTTAAAAGTGATCAATTGAGTTTGGATAATTTGAGTTTAATGTATTTAAAGAGTGTGAGCCTTTAATGTATAAAGACTAATGGGTAATTCTATTTTAATGATGGGCTAAAATAGAAATACTCAAAGGTAACAAGATCATTATCAATATAGGTGGCCATGGTCCCTACGTCATACGTATCAACATCATTATTCTGCTTCTTTCTATATCCCATCGGTAGAGATAATACAGAGAGAAAGTCTAAAGGCATTATCTGAGAAAAGATACTGACCTAAAAGGCTAGTCGCACGTCTGTAAGGATTGCACTATAGATTCAGGTATGCTTCCGCTATCATGTGTTGTGTTAATTTCTTATTGATTTAATATAAGATTGGGTTCTACGGCTTGACTAATTTAGGGATTTTTCCAACAAGTGGTATCAGAGCCGCTCATGTTGAATCATTAGAAAATTTTTTATTTTTATATTTTTTGAATTTAGAATTGTGGTATGTATGCATGAAGGATGCTTGCGTGATACATATATTCATTCAGTTGATTAAGGATTCTGTTCAATTAAAAAAAAAATTGAAACATGTTTACGTTGTTAATGGCGTAGTTAATAGTTAGGGTTCTAAAAGGGATTATTTAATTTTATTTGCTTCCCGTTGCGTCACTTAGTACCATATGCTATTTTCTTTTGTTTGTTCCATGTTTTATATACATGTATATGACTCTTGTAAACTTGGTACAACATGCAATAATTTGTCATTGGTTTATGTCTCTCGACAATTATGCAAGCTTATATATATATATATATATATAGGATTCAGTTTTTGGATGAAAATTTTTTTCGTCCTTTTGCCATGATGGGTATATGCTAGGTTGCACGGACACCTCTATCAAGAGCCGTGTCCCGTTTCGGAAACGTTTCGGACACCGACACGTTTCGAAAACTTGTCGGAAACATTTCGGGGCCGTTTCCAAAAATAAACCGGAATTAGATGTTGGATTTCTTGAGTTTGCTAACCTCTCATTGGATGAACAAGAATTTGAGACAATATTTTTCAATGAAAATGTCAATGAGAATGTGTAATATTTTATAAATTGATGTGTAGAATATTTTAGATGGATAATTGTTTATTTATGATTATTGAAAAATTATATATTATTAAGGGTGTTATTATTTTATTTATAAATATAGGATAAAATGAATATTTATTGATTTCGAGTTGTAAAAGAATGTTTTTTTTTTGTATTTATAAATGTTGTTATCATATTTTTGGACATATTTCACAATTATTTTTATGATAAAAAATATCATTAAAAAATATACTTTTAAACTAAACTTAATTTATAATTTATATAAATTAAATTTTATATTTTTTTATATTTATAAATTTACCCTTATATTTTTAATATTTATACATTGACCCCTATATTTTTAATATTTATAAATTGACCCTGGTGTCCCCGTTTCCTATATTTTTGAGAAAAGCCGTTTCTCCGTGTCCGTTTTTCCGTTTCCCGTTTCTCCGTTTTCCGTGTCCGTGCTACCTAGGGTATATGTACATGCATGTGAAAACTCGTGGGTACAGTTCTCAAAATTTAGTCTTGATTTATGAATCTGTGTATACATATGTACGTAATGAGTACAAATTGTTTATGACATTGGGCATTTGCTTGCAATTTCGGTCTGCTACCTATTTATTTTTTGCTTTTGGCATGCGTGTGTGTATATATATAAAAAATCATACATTTATGTTTCATGGGCAAATATGTGTGTGTATATATATATATATATATATATATATATATATGGATTCAGGTTTTAGACTGGTTTTTTTTTCTTTAGTATTTACTTCGGTTGCAAAGTTGTGCGTATATATATATATTTATATATACATGATTTTTTTTAATTGATTAAAAAAAATTTGCAGCAATAAAATTACGAAATTTTTTTTGTGCAAGTTTTTTTAAAGGAATTTTGGATACAATTTTAAAATCAAGTAAATGTATGGTTATATATATATATATATTAAGGTAAATTAGTTGAAGCAATATCTCGTCAAAGTGAGCTCTCTTGTGGATATTAATTTATTTTAAAATATAAACAGTTATATGCATGTAACTTATGTGAATATTGATTG
The DNA here is from genome assembly GCA_949673435.1 of Macaranga tanarius. Classification (NCBI taxonomy): domain Eukaryota; kingdom Viridiplantae; phylum Streptophyta; class Magnoliopsida; order Malpighiales; family Euphorbiaceae; genus Macaranga; species Macaranga tanarius. Next base: position 8,450 of record CATIWO010095105.1, on the reverse strand, counting down.
ACCCAAAAAAAGATCAGTATTTAACAGGAAAGCATGTGCATCCGTGGTAATAAATATGTGACGATTATTCAGTTTTACAAGTGGATAATAAATTGGCTCAAAGGAAGATTTGTTATTCGATATGTTACTTATTGTCAGTGTTTGATTACTACACCAAGATATCACTTACAAGTTAATATCATTGTCCAAAGACATAATATTAATGGAGTACCCGATATCTTGAGATGAGGTTTACCTTTATTTGAATTTATTATTGATTTTATTTTGGAACTTATGTGAGCTTGTTTTACTTGTTTGTTGTTCTCTTTCCAGTTATGAATACTCCTGCTAATTTTACTACCAACATCAATTCAGTTTCCATAGTAAATTGTACTGACTTAGGTCATGACAAGGGAACCTTTTGATTGTTCTCGGAGTCATAATAATTTTAAAGAATGTCATTTCGAAAACATTTAAGGGCACAATATTTAAAAAGACAACTATAGTTAAAGGGTTCCCTATAGAAATTAAAAAGAGGTTTGTCAAGATCGAAAAGGCTAAAATTAATGCGCTATTGACAAAACTAATTTCAATGAGATATAATGGTAAAGGCAATATTATAGAGTACATCATAGAGATGTCTCATCTTGCTTCTAAGTTGAAAGCACTTAAGTTAGACCTCTCTAAGCAGTTATTAGTGCATCTAGTTTTGACATCCCTTTGAACATAGTTTAGCTAGTTTAGGGTGAGCTACAATTGTCAAAAAAGAGACTTAGTCTCTGAAGGAGCTCATCTCATACTGTATTCAGAAAGAGAAAATATTGAAGCAAGATAAGATAGAAAGTGTTCACCTAGCCTATACCAAATGAACTAAAAGGATAAAGGATAAGAAAGTTATAGATACAACACCTCAAAAGAAACCTAAGCATCAAGAAAGAACTAGTTATTTCTTTTATAGAGTTTAAAGGCATAAAAGGAGGCATTGCACTAAGAAAGGCATACTTCATAATTTGGTCTATTATGAGGTTAATTTAAGTTCGATATCTGGATATACATAGTGGATAGATTCTAGTACAATAACTTATATCAGTATGTCTATGCAGAGTTGCCTGAGTTATCGAAAGCCAAATGATACTGAAAGATAAATCTATGTAGGCAATGGCAATAAGGTTAAAGTTGAGGCAATAGGAAGATTTAGATTATTATTAAAGATTGGAGCTTATTTGGATCATTGTGCCATCTTTTAGACAAAATTTAATTTTTGTTTCCGCTTTAGACAAACCGATTATTCTTATCTATTTGGAAATGAAAAATTCAGCTTGTTTCATGATTCAAATCTGGTTAGTTCCAGTTCTTTATTAGGTTATGATAATTTTTATTTACTCTATATAGATACCTCATTTAATGAATCCTTGTAATTAAGTACACGAGGTATAAAGAGAAAATTAACCAATGAGAATTTGGCTGTATTATGGCACAAGAGATTGGGTCATATCTCCAATAGGAGAATAGAGAGACTTGTGTTAGATGAAATTCTCAACCCCTTAGACTTTATAGATTTTGACCTTTGTGTCAATTGTATTAAGGGAAAACATACCAATAAAAGGAGATTTGAAGCCAATAGGACTTCAGACGTCTTAGAACTTATACATATGGATATTTATAGGCCATTTCCTATAGTTGCTTGGAATGGTCAATAATATTTTATAATGTTAATAGACAATTTTTCTAGATATGGCTACATATATCTCCTTAAAAAAAGGCAAAATCATTGGATATGTTCAAAAGTTATAAAGCTAAAGTTGAAAATCAACTCAGCAAAAGGATTAAAAGCATTAAATATGACTATGGAGGCAAATACTGTGGTAGATATGACAGTTCAGGTGAACAATGTCCAGGACCATTTGCTAAATTCCTAGAGGAATTCAGTATCGTTCCACAGTACATTATGCCGAGTTCACCCACTATGAATGGTATTGCTAAAAGATGAAACAGAATTCTTAAGGACATGGTGAGGAGTATGATTTCTCATTCTACCTTACTAGAATTACTCTAGGGAGAAGCACTTAAGACTGCAGCATATATCCTTAACAGGGTTCCAACAAAAGCAACTACCAAAACTCCTTACAAACTTTGGACTGGCAAGAAACCCACTTTAAAGCACTTGTATGTTTGGAGATGTCTAGTTGAGGTAAAGCCTTATAGGCCTAATGAAAAGAAAATGGGCTCAAAAATGGTGAGTTGCTATTTTATTGGATACTCTGAAAGATATAGAGGGTATAAATTTTATGATCCCACATTTAAGTTAATTTTTGAGTTGGGAAATGCCTAGTTCTTTGAGGATATTAAATTTACGGGGGGAGATAGAGTTAGAGACTTTGTCTTTGAAGAGGAATATATTAATGTTCCTATAGGTGCTATTAGCATTAATCAGGATTCTATTTCTGACTTTGTTCAAGGCACAATAAATCAAGATAATATCGAAGAACCTCCCATTCAAGAAATTATTCCAGAAGAACAAACTCTACCACCTCAAGAACCTATGCCATTATAGAGATCCACTAAAGAAAGAAGAAGTGCAATATCAGATGATTATATTGTATTTCTTCAAGAACATGAGGTTAACATTAGAGTGATGGAAGATGATCCAATCAACTTTCATCAAGCCATAGAAAGTTCTAATTCTCATAAGTGGATTTATACTATGAATGAGGAGATAATGTCCATGAGAGAAAATTACGTATGTGATCTTATCCCATTGGCAGAAGGTGCAAAATTCATTGGTTGTAAATGGATCTTTAAGACTAAGAGGGATTTGAAAGGCAATGTAGAAAGGCATAAGGCACGTCTTGTTGTAAAAGGCTTTACACAGAAAAAAAGCATTGACTATAAAGAGACTTTCTCTCTGGAATCTTCGAAAGACTCTTTTAGGTTTATAATGGCACTAGTGGCATATTTTAATTTTGAGTTGCATTAGATAGATGTAAAGACATTGTTTCTTAATAGTAACATTGATGAAACATTTATATGGTGTAGCCAAAAAACTTTATGTCTAAAGACCCAAAAAATATGGTTTATAAACTTAAGAAATCATTCTATGGGCTCAAGCAAGCATCTCGATAATAGTATTTCAAATTTCATCAAGTGATCATCTCATTTGGTTTTAAGATGAATTTGGTTGATGAATGCATATACCATAAGTTATGTGGGAGTAAATATATTTTTCTAGTTTTATATGTCGATGACATTTTTCTTGTCAACAACGATATAGGCTCATTGCACGAAACCAAGAGGTTTCTAGCTAAGAACTTTGAGATAAAAGATCTTGGTAACACCTTTTTTATATTAAGAATTCAGATACTTTGAGATCGCTCTCGAGGTATTCTTGGATTATCATAAAAGAGCTTTCTCAAGAGATATAGCATATAGGATTATAAACCAGATGATACCTCTATGCCTAAGGAAGACATGTTTAGTCTCAAACAATACCTTAAGAATGATTTTGAAGAAAAGAAAATGCAAAAGATTTCTTATGCATCTGCAGTAGGGAGTCTGATGTATGCTCAGGTTTGTACATGTTCGGATATTGTGTACATTACTGGGATGTTGGGTAAATATTTAAACAATCCAGGAGTAGACCACTAGAAAGCAGTCAAACGGGTCATGCGGTACTTATAGAGAATCAAGGACAACATGCTCACATATCAGAGGTCAGATCAACTTGAGATCATTAGGTATACTAATTTGAATTTTGTTGGATGCCAAGATAGTATAAAATCTACATCGAGCTATATCTATCTGCTGGCTGGTGGTGCTATTTATTGGAAGAGTGTTAAACAATCTCTTATAGCCTTTTAACTATGGTAGCAGAATTTTATAGCGTGTTATGAGGCATCCAATCATGGAATATGGTTGTGAAATTTAATCACAAGACTACGCATTATTGATGGCATTGATAGGCCACTTAAGTTAGTTTGTGACAATAAGTCAGCAGTTTTATATTCTAACAACAACAAGAGCTCGATGAAGTTAAAACATATAGATATCAAGTTCCTTGTTGTGAAGGAAAGAGTTTAGAGTGGACAATTGTTTATAGAGCATATTAATACAAACTTCATGATTGCGGATCCGCTTACTAAGGGAGTGCCACCCAAAGTGTTTTATGAGCATATTGCTCGTATGGGTGTCATGTCATTGAGGATATTCAGTTTTAGTGGAAGTTTATAATTTTAAATGCTTTTTAATGTAGACATTCTTTGGTTATTTCAGTTTATGGATTTTGGTTATTTTCTGCAGAAATAAAGTTTTAATTTATTCACACTCTGATTTCGGTATGGTTTGATCTCACTAAGGTTTAAGGTGGACCAGTTAAAAATAGGCATGTTAAGATTACATTGCATAAAATTTTCATACTACACATCCATATCATAATATATGTCATTCAGTTGTATCGATATACATGACCATTTATAAGTCGAGTTACGATAAATGTAATAAAGGCTGCTTTGATTATATGTTGGTATAATTGATGGCCCAGATTGGATATAAATACATTTCAGTAATGACAGACAGATGAGCTCATATGATTATTTTTTGTAATGCATGATTATAAGGTTACACATATAGCCTAAGTAGGAGATTTTTGGATCCTTAATCCAACATTGGGCTTATATGTGAATATTCATGTATTGTGGACTGTCATATAAGGTTAAGCCCATTTAAAAGTGATCAATTGAGTTTGGATAATTTGGGCTTAATGTATCTAAAGGGCATGAGCATTTAATATGTAGAGACTAATGAGTAATTCTATTTTAATGATGAGCTAAAATAGAAATACTAAAAGGTAACAGGATTGTTATCTATATAGGTGGTTATTGTCCCTAAGTCATACATATTAATATCATTATTTTGCTTCTTTCTATATCCCATCAGTAGAGAGAATATAGAGAAAAAGCCTAAAGGCATTCTCTGAAAAAACGTACTCACCTAGAAGGCCAGCCACATGTCTCTAAGGATTGAACTATGGATTCAGGTATGCTTACGCCATTATGTGTTGTGTTAAATTCTTATTGATTTGATATGAGATTGGGTTCTAGGGTTTGATTAATTTAGGGATTTTTCTATTATATTGGACTTTTTATTTGTACTTGAGCTATATATTTATGTGTGTAATGAACTCCAAAATCTTCTTATATTTCAAGATTCATTCAAAAAAATTGATTTGTATAATTACTAAAATTTGTATGTTTTTTTATAAAGAATATTAAAACTTTTTAAACCACATTTAAAATTTTATTTATTTATATTTCTTCTATATGTGGGTTTTCATCCAATAGCAATTTCAATCTAAACAACCTTCTTCCTTTTTTTCTTAAAAGATAATATAGTGATAAAATAAATTATTATATGAGCTAAAAAAATGTATTAAATAAGTTTTTATAACCTATAAGTAAAGTCCTATAAACTGATATCCAATATAAATTACAAATCATTATCAATAACCGTAAAAACTTTTAGGAAGCCAACTTCATTGGCTTTTGGTGACAAAAATTTAATATGTGTGTATATATATATATATATATATATATATATATATATATATATATCAATAATGATTTGTATTATTTTTTTCTATTTCAAAAAAATCTATTTACGTGATTTTTATTTAAAACTCTAGCTTACAGTATTGGTTTTATTACTTTTAATTTATAAAGTATATTAATTCATTAATTAATTTTAATAAATAAATAAAATATACTTCCAACATATAAACAAAAATATATTAACAAATAATAAATAAATAAATAATATATTAAATTAAAAAATAAAACATAAAATATTTATAAACAACCTACACAACATGTAGATTTATGACTAGTATATTTTAAGTATATATGCTTTAAGTATTATTTGAAAAAATTTATTTTATTGACTTTCATACATAACAATTTATAGTAACTAATAATTTGCATAAGAGTTAAACTACATGAGTTCAAAAACACAATACAAATTGAATAGAATTATAATTTTGTTTGAAAGATCATTGCTGATAGTAAATGGAGGTTAAAGAATGTTATAGTCTTACATTTATTCGCTTTGTAGTACTCTTTTTTTAATTCTCCAATTAGAGGTTAAATATTGTAATGTAATTTTTGGTTACAAGATAGGAAGAATAAATCTAGAGTATGACACACTAACAAAATTGTAACATTCTCACTCTTGTATCATTATCATTTATATCATGTACATATTTTTTAGTATAGTTATTTGTACAATAAGAATTATACATTTTACATACATTCATTTTAACTAAAATTGAGTATATGTGTATAATTTTATTTAAAATGTAAAAGTAGTTTGAAGGTTGTTAAATTATTTTGGATAAAATTGGGTAAATCGAAAGTTAGTGGTTTTAACAAGTACACGTGAGATGAAATAAGAGGTTGTTCGGTAATTGGATATGGTTGCATTCCACTATCATAAACTTGGAAGTGAAGAATACATCTCAATTAAGCAAGATGGTAAGAAATTAGTGGATTTAGTTAAGGCATATGGTGGAGAATACATGCGTGTAAATTAAAATTACGTTAAACTTACATTAAGTAAATTAACTTAAGCTATGTTAAAAAAAAGGTTATAAAAATCATAAACTCCTTTCCTTTTACTCATTTTTACTACTGTTATAAACATACATATACTCGTATTTAAAAGAGTGAAGAACTTAGATAACAAAATAACAATACTTTCTTCTCTAGAAAACTAAGTATACCAATAGCACAATCAATAAAGTTTCAAGCTTGCGTGTCAGTTTGGGTTGGAAGCAAACTTATTAATGACCATTAGCATGTCTTTAAAAAGTTTATCTACTATTTTAAAGTTTATGTTAGTTGATTAGAAGATGCAAAATATTTAAAGGATATAATTAAAGACAATTGGATATAAATGCACACGCACACATAATAAATATAAAGTTGATTTGGAGATTGATTGAAAAATAAAATTATGTTGACCATCAGGGAACGTTTTAATGCAGCAATTGGAAGATATTAAGATTTCTTAAGATAAAGATAAGCAAATAGAAGCCTGTGAATAGATAACATCCCAATAAAGACTCATTTTTATTTATTGATATACTACTTCGGTTATGTTTGTGTTATTCATGATTCTTGATTATATTTTTTTTTATCTTAGTTGAGCTGGTTATTGAGTATTGATAATTTGTTATTTTTTTTGCTATTATCCTTATGCTCATTTTCTTATTTTCAAATGAGCTTGAATTGATGATCAACTTGTACTTAATATTAATTTAAAATTTTATCTTGCTAAAGTTGTAATTGAGAGCATATATTGTATATGTTGAGCATTTAAATATTTAAATGGCATCGATTTGACCTAAAACTTGATTAAGATCCTTGTTACATCCTATATTACATTTACATGTCAAATTAGTTGTTGAATTGAACCTTTAAAAAGGTTAATTTAGTGGTGAAAATAAGAAACATAATTTTATCCTTATTGTGTTGAACTATGAGCATATTATTTACAAATGAATATGTATTTGGTCTTTGTTGATTTTGAGATTTAGCAAGGATATTTATTCCAACATTTGATATGTTAGTGCATCATTTCTATTGCTAAACTGGGTCTTGAATTTAATAAATTTCATGGTCAAATTAAGTGCTAAGATTATGTCTAAATATGAGATATATAATGAGTAAAATTTACTTAATTTTAGAGTTAGAATAACCAAGTCAAAAAGAGAATTACTGAAACTTAAATACGATTGAAAATCATATTTTAAGACTGGAATACATCTTATGTTTTAGACCAAGACATAAATTTTTTAATCGAGCAAATGAATAATGAGTTGAATATAAATTGGTCATTTAAATTGAAATGAAAGTATTTGCTTTGATAAATAAAAGTGGCCTGCTATAATGTAGCACTTGACCAACGTATTATAGCTTTGATTACCAACATATCATCATTCCTTATAATTTAGTTTTCATATGAACTTTGATAAATAAAATTTAGTGCAGAATTTTACTGATCAACACATCATCATTTTTGCATCAAACCTATATAAAAATTCATATATTCACATAAAAATTAATTAATGACAATCTCGTTATTAGATGGAAGATTAATGTATTTATAAAAATACTATAGAACTTAATTGTAAAATTTATTTAAAAGAATTCAATTTAGTACAATTTTAGAAGAAAAAAACTCTATTAAAAAATTAAAGGTCCAATATGAACTTTGGCTATACTTGAGGGTCCAATTTGACACCCTTATTATCCCATTAAAAAGGAGTCATTCTACTGTGCAAATATTTGCATTGGTGCAAATGAAAGTATTAGCCATTAGATTAATAGTCATTTAATTGTAACCATTGATATAAAAAACCTGTTACTGATTAAATAGGTAGCACAATTTAAATTTGTTAACTAACAACTGGTGGTTCCGGT
>CATIWO010095103.1:0-16397 GCA_949673435.1 Macaranga tanarius | reverse complement strand
AATAAAATAAAAAATACATCTTATTTTTATTTTTTGTAAATTTATTTTAGTTTGTTGAATGATATACTACTTAGTAAATAATTTAACTATTAATTATTCATATTATTTTATCATTACATGATATGTTTTTAATAATATTACTAAGTAGGGTACTAAAATGCAAGTAAAATAAAATCACAAACCCTTAAATGTTACGAAAAAAATCACATGCCTATAAGTGAAAATACACCTAACTACAGGGTATTTTTTTTGTACTTATCCCTAATTTATATATAAGCCATTCTAAATTTTACTCTTTGTATTTACTTTAAGATATGTTTTCTTAACTTCCATGCACAAATTAACAATTTTAAACTTATATTTGTACATTCGAATTTTTTTTTTTTAATGAAATCAGCGTCAATCATGTATAACAGTTGAGTTAACATTTTTATAAAATATCACCATTTTTTGCAATCAAAACAGTAACTTCAAAACTATTCAAAAAGAGACAGAATTTGAATAATTTTAAAATTGGAAGATTTTTACCTACACTTGGTATATTACACCAAATGGTAGGATTTAAAAGATAAATTTTATGTTATTAATTAAGTGTAAAATACTTAGATGATATGTTTTAAATCCTACCATTAAGTGTAATACACCCAGTGTAGGTAAGACTCTCCCAAATTAATGTGTGACAAATATACAAGAGTTAATATTCTTTTCCACTGATTTTAAACAGATAAGATTATCACAGTGGACTAAAAAATATTACTCTCACATGAATAATTATAACATTATAGTTTTAGAACATTTTATGTGAATTTGTTCTTTTATTTTAATTACAAATGTAAGCAAAAGGCTTAAATATAACTAGAAGAAAATATATGAATTTGCAATCTGAAAGGTTTTTTATTAATTTTTTATGATGAGATAAAGAGTTAAAGACAGTAGAAAAAAGCATGGGAACTTTTTCTTTTCTTTCTATGCTTCCATCCTTTTTCTTGCTTTGATGTTTGCCACCATATATTTTTGTTTGGTTGCTAAGAGGTTAAGTCCCCACCAATAAAAGTTTTGTTTGTTTATACTCATGAGGTTGATGACACTATATATATAAACACATGATAACTCCAAAGATCAGGGCCTCCTTTGAAATCATCATTATTTGACTAAAATTGCCTCATAATTCTTCTTCTTATCATTTTGTCAAACAATAATAATAATAATAATGTTCAAGTATCTATCTCATTGAGCCCCAAAAAAAACCTTCACAATTATTATTATTTAAATTTTTCTGATTTTTTTTATTTGTTTTAAACCCTATAGGCTCCTGAGAGAGCGGATGATATATGTTCCTTCAAATAGACTTTTAATATATTTCCTTATGCAAAATGGTAATAAAAAATATATTTTTCTATAATCTTTTATTTCTTCTAAATGTGTTACATTCAATAATTATATTATAACATATACATATATATTTTATTAGTCAAGTGTAAAATATATAAAATATGTATCAGTTTTTCAGTTTTTCAGTTTTTGTGTGCAGGCAAAAATCTCCCTATTCTGTATTTAATTGTCTAGCATGGCATGTGTTTAAGTTTCCAATCTTGTGCAAGAGTGAGCTTTTCCAAAACAATGTGCACTCCTTTTCTATTGTTGAATTTAGAGGTAGCAAAATTTATTAGTAAAAAAAAATTAAAAGCTAGAGGAATCTCTTTAAGTATGGGTGTCATTTCAATCAATATCACTTAATTACTATACAAAAAATTTTAAACTCTTCCTGCCACATTTTGCAATCCAAATTAATCAGCATCCAATTTACACCAGCAATAGTGAAAATTTGGAATATATATATAAGAGTTTGTTCTATATGATTGGAAGCTAAATTTGAAAATTTAAGGCTATAGCTGCAATGCATATGTCCTACCCTCAGCTCAGCAAGATATATATATATATATATAAATTGGATCCCACCATGTAGTGTTTCCCATGGAATGCAGAGTGAATATCAATAATTGTAGCTCTTTCTCATCACCATATATATGCAGTAGGTCACCTATAAGATGTCGCAGCAATTAGTGGAACAGAGGTCAGTTTGTTCGACAGGCAAATTGCTTCCAATCCCCATACTGCAAAATGCTTAAAGTACGAATCAAAATAAATGTTTAAACTTTTAAGAAGAAAATTATGGGATATTTACAGTTCTGATTTTAGTACTTTATTAATTTTTTTATGAACTAAAGAAAAGAATACTTCTATTTCATAGGTAATGTAAAATCATTTCTTGTCATTTTCATATCTTTTTTAGTTTCTACTTTATTGTAAGAACAAAAACTTTAGAATTAGGCATCAATTTGCTCCAAGTTGGAAGAAATTTAAATTTTCTAAATAAAATTTTGAATTCGAATTTTTTTATATAAAAAAATAAACACTAAAAAAAATTTATGTATCATTTTATAAGATTCACATGGCCAATTCAATTTGAATTAATTAAAATTCTTATAACTACTGAATACTAAATATAAGTATTAAAAGAAAATTTAGAATTAGGCAGTTTATAGCTTTGGCAAGGAAGGTTTAAATACTTGAAACATACATTAATTAAGTTCTATAAAGATATAGTAAAGGCAAAACTACCAATATTTAACTAGTTGACTAAACACTTGGAATAATACAGCTGACATGGCAAGTAACTATTGGTTAGCAGAGTAAATGGTGGTATCAGATTTCCTTCCTAAGTCAATCAAAATTGTAGATTAGGGAAAAAACTTTCCCTCCTTTATAGGGAAAAGTTTTCAACTTTTAGGGCAACTTTTTATGTTTGTCAACCCCTCCCTTGCCCCACACTCAATGTGTAATTGCAACAAAAAAAAAAAAAAAAAAAAAAAAAGGGTATGATACTTAACTTGTGGATTTACATAATAGTGGACAAATAGATGCTTTTGGCACTTAATTAGTATTGAAGATTAAACTAATTAGTATATTAGTATATGTGGGTTCATTAATAGACATAAACAAACATTAATTACTTGATGAAGCAAGTTCAAACTTTTCAATAATACCCTAGCTAATAGCTATACTAAAAACAAAAGTTGGAACCTTGAGAAGTTCTTGAAATTTTATAGCTAGAATATTAATTTATATTTAGCTCTAGTCCTAGTATTGCTCATAAGCTGGCTCCCAAATTCAAATTAATTAATTAAGCTATGTCTATAGCAGACATGAAGGTTCTATAGTTTCAACATTGTGAATAAAGTGGCCTTCAATTATAAATATTAATGACTAGACATTTGTGAACCATACCAAAATACATTAGGTTATGTGTATATATATATATATATATATATATCCTAAGTTTTCAAAGTTGTAAAAATGAAAATTATAAACTAATTAATGAACGAGGATTAAAGAAGATATTAATGTAGGTAGCTAGGGAGGGATTAAGCTAATGATGAAGGCTTGTGGGAAAGGTTAAAGAATACATAGTACATATTAGCCAACCATTTTGATAATTTTACAGGTTGGAAAGAATTCTTGAAAGAGCCAAAAAGAAGAAAAATACAAAAAGGAAAATCTCGAACCATGATTAGTGGGATTTTGTGAGGAAGAATAGGGACATAAATTTTGTTCTTCTTGCTAAATTATATCATATCTAATTAATTTCTTGTTTTTTTTTTCTATTTATCATAATTAAAGTGAATGAAGATTAATTAAAGTGTAATTACATGTAGATATATTATGCTCTGGCTAAAGCTTTTAATTTCATATTGATAAAGATAGGGATAGAAAGATCGATGAAGACAAAATGGGCAAAAGAAAAAAGAAAAGAGTGGACAACAAACTATATATGTCTTGATGTTGAAGCTATTCTTGTTTAGAAAGATCAGTTCCTGAAGTAAGCTCAGAACTACAATAATCACAACTCACAAAACGATGATAAACTTTAAAGAATAGTTATGGCATAATATATCGGCAAACACCTGTACTTGTATAAATTTATTACTTTATCCCATATATTTTAAATTTTATCAAATTAATAATTTAACTTGTTTATAGTCTATTATATAAACACTTATACTTGCATAAATTTGCTATTTTATCCCCTATATTTGCATGAATTTATTACTTTACTACTATATGTATGTTGATATCTCATCCTATGTGTCTTGCTAACAGTGCATAAAGTGGTCTATAAGTTACAATTTAGTCCGGTTCCGGGTTTGACCGGGCCGGTTCCGGATCGGTTCCGGGCCGAAACCGGCCCGTGGCCACCCCTAATTTTAAGTACTTGTTTAACTTAATTAAATAATTTAAGTTGGGCTCATTTTAGGTTATCAAACCAACTTAAAATAATTAAGCGCTGAATTATTACTCACTTGTAATATTGACAAGTGAGTAATAATTTTTAAATAATAAGGACACAATGGTCAATCTGTTAAAAAATTTTTAAATCTAACAACTTAATATGTTCAGTAGATATTTAAGTCAAAAATTTTAACTTATTATTTTAAGTACTTTTTTAACTTAATTAAATAATTTAAGTTGGGCCCATTTTGGGTTATCAAACCAACTTAAAATAATTAAGCGCTGAATATATTAATTTTTAGCATTAAGTAGTGTTATCAAATACCCCCTTATTTTTTTAATTGTTGTTATAAAAGTGATAAACTTTTACTAATATTAGTCGACAATGGATGTTGGAGGAAAAAAGATTAATTACATAATACAAATAGTCATTTTTATATTTTTTTTATTACAAAAGCAATAAATTCTAATTAATATTAATAAATAATAAAGATAAAAATTTAAATTCGAAAACTTTACAAATTCTATAAATAAATGAAGCTTCAAATTGAATATACTTGTTTGGTATAGGTAAAAAAATTGCATATAAGTAAGAGGTAATTAATAGAAATGAGAAACGTGAGAGGCATGTGATACTTTGGGCGAGGGAGGGAGGGAGGGTTGGTAAAGCATACAAAAAGAAATGAAGGGAAATGAGTTTAGAAAATGGAATGTTTTGGATTTGATAGATTGGACAAGTCATGATGTGAAAGGAAATTAATGTGTGTGTGTATATATATATACCCAAGAACAAAAAATTCTTTCTCTGTGCATTTATCTCTCCCAGTTATGATTTGAGAATATAACAAGTTCCTTTCCTATATTTTGATAGAGAATTGCGAATCAATTCTATTTTTTATTCCCATCACATTCTTCCACAAGTTACTAATTTTGCACGGTTGCTTTTTTTACAACTATATTATCATCCCATCTTCTCAATTGCCATATAAACATTTGGAATACCAAATTTTGTATATATACATGCATGTATTCCCACATGAAAAGATACAAGGCAAAAGAAAATAAATGTGTTTTCATAAGTTCACTCTCACCTTCATGAATTTTTCCCCTACTACCTCATGGAATTCCCATATTATTTGTGCTACCTAGTTCTTATCATGTGTATAATCTATCTATTGAAAGTTGAAAAGTTAAATAATAAAAATTTCTTTTATTCAATCTCCAATCACTATAGCGGTAAAACTCCCCATCTAAATTCAAATATATATCTTGGAGTACAATATTACCACTAATTATATAAAGGATGGTGTCTTCTTTCATATTATTTTATTTTATTTGTTGAGTCTTTTAGCGAGATGGGAAAGGAAATAGGGTAAACAGAAATGTGTAACGCACGGCCAGACCAAAGAAATAACACAAAAAATTACAGGACACAAATTATCCTCTTCTAAAATTGCCGCTAATCTTTGTTGAACTAAGTTTGTGACATATTATGCTGATATGATCATATGATGCATCAAGAAGGCTTGTGCCTTATCTCTGTTTGATATCTTCTCATTCCAACGCGCCTGTGAATTTGCTGCTACAGTGAGGTGCTGAATATTTCCAGAACATTCTTGTAAATTGAAGTCGAATGCAATGATACAGTTTGATTCTCGAAAAGGAAAGGAAATGCTATCGTAAATACCTCCTTCGCTGCATCAATGTCGACATGACACCATAAGGTCCTCAATAAAGCTGGGAATCATGACAACAAACTCCACATTTTCTGCAATCTTCCGTCCGCATGCCCGTAATGTAGCAAGTAGCAAAAGTAATAGCAATAACAAAATAACATGTGGTGTGAACTCCAAAAAGTTGGAATTGAGAAATTTAGCATATGGCAAATACAAGGCAAAAAGTTCTATGATTCCCTTTCACACTAGCATCAAGAAGTTTCATAAAAGAATAGAAGCGTAGCCATCAATTATTTGGCAATTGCATTAAAAAGGAAACCTAGCAAGATCAATGGCTCCATCAGATGACCAGTATGTGTCTACATACGCACCAAAATAAAAGAGAGATACCATCATCCCATTTGTTGCAAAAGCAACGGCCACAAAGATAAATGGACCAACCAAAAACAAACAAAATACTAAGCTTTCGAATTTCGATGCTGCATCGTATACTGGAAATTGTCCCATCATCTCTCCAACTTTTATTCCAACAGGAAAATTGTGAAACTGCAACTAGTGATGACCTTCATCGTCGCCATGTCCATCTGGAGGTCCACCAGGGCCCACTACTTCCAGCTGTTAATCATCAACAGAATAATTCAGGCAAAGTCTACAATTCTCAAAGCACACTAAAATTTTGGCCCACGAGTGCAGCATGGACAACTTAAAGATTCAAGCCACTTGGCCTATTCATCCAGTTCCAGGTGCCTTTCAAGGCTAGATGGTAAATAAAAGAGTTTAGATGGCAAGGTGCACTATGGTAATATACTCTAAAAAAGTCATCAAACAATGATCTTATTCCTTGCACCATTAAATGATTAACTAAATATTCCCAGCATTGGATGTTGCATCACCTCCAATTTTGATCATGTTACAGATATAAGTGGATTAAACATGGATCACATGAGGAGTAATTTTTCATATGAATATATGCTTGGCTATTCAGTCCATGTCAAAAGCAAGCAGTGAAACTGCCTATTTGATCAACAATACTTATTATAAACCCTCCCAATTCTTGGCTTGTGGAATTTTGCAGCAATGAATATCATGTCCAAGGATCAAAGATGGGGTGCAGGTCCTGGTGCCCATGTAATTAAATAACCTGGAGGTAAGTGTATGTGCTAGAATGTGTTGTTATGCACACACAACTTGATGTATTGGTATTCAAATAGGTGTAGATACATCTTAATATCTAAATCCAGATCTACTCCATCCAAAGTCCAAATTATGCAAATACACAGCAAATATTGCAAGCTTTTCAGTTCTAGGTCCCCACTCACCACAAAGTACTGTGTACACACTGGACATTCATGAGGCTTGCCTTTCTCCAGCCAAAACCAGACAACATCATGCTCATCCTCTGTAATTCAGAAACAAGCACACCATATCAAATTCGCTTTCACGAAATGCATAATTTTGTTTTCATGTAATGCATAATTACTTTGCCTTTCATTAAATAAAGTGGCATACATGCACACCACGCATGCTCAGATAAAAAGATGAAAAAAAAGCTAAAGAATACTAAGAAGCCCACCTCCTTCACCGCCAGGACAACCAACAATTCTCTTGTCATAGTAGGACTTCACTAAAGCCGGTGCTTCCTAAGAGAGTGCAAATATGTACAGATTACATTTATAATGCAAAAAATATTTAGGCAACAAAACAATAACGATTCATGCAGATATAGAAGTGGCAATTTCAAAAAGAAAATCAAATGCACAAAAATCCTGGAAGAACTTTATTATTGTAGGACATTCAAATCTTTAGCCCTAGCACTAAAGGAAGGTGCCATAAATAACATCAGTCAATGATCAGTGGAAATTTTTAAAATTCAATTCACTGAAATGACCCTTTAGCAGAATTTTACTTCAAATTAAATTATTAAAATGCAGCAGTCCAGAACTCCAGATCCCACCTAAGTGAAAGACATGATTACATTAGCATGTAAAAGAGAATTATCACTAATGGTTGAGTTCATTTTAAACTATCAGATACCAAAAAATACAAAGAAAGTATCTCCAAGTGACGTAAATCATTTGGTCTATGATAGTCCATGGACAATCTTTACAAGACCAGAAGCCCTGATATTAGAAGAGACTTAAAGGAGATGCTTCCCTCTTCTATGCACTGCAGTACTTGCCCAAGAATCAAAGTTAAAAGAGTTCATCATGTTGAGAGAGCATTGATAATCAATTGACTCTTCACATTATTAAATGTACAGGTCAGTGTTTCTGATAAGTATTACCCACTTGGCTTTTGCTCTAGTGCCAATCTCACAGGCTAACCGCATAGAAATTATAGCCAAATGTTGTTACATCTCAAAATAATTTTTATTTTTTTCAATTTTCAAAACAATATGTAAAGCATGAAACCTTTTTTTCTCATGGAAACACATTAACAATGTATTGCATGTGGAATGGTTATTCAAATTTAAGAACTCAATATTGTCTTTTTCCTCAAGTATAAATATCCCCTTTATATGCAAATGTATGGGGGAAATCAAGCTTTGTAGGTCAATATGCAATTGTGACAGAGCTGCATGTTTCATATTCTAAAAAAATATTGAATCAGCATAAAAGGATCAGTCAGAATTGCTTGGTATCCAAAGAATAGAAAAAGGAAAGAAGAGAAAAGAAACTGCATCTTTCTTTTCTTTGAGTAGGGGAAAAATATTTAAGATAACAGGCCACATCAATACACATACAATTGAACTTAGACGACAATTCAATCAACACTTCAGCAAAACATACATAACTATCCAATTATCAATCTTAACTACTCTCAAATCTCAATTTTGTAAAACTATCTTTTAGTTGGAGGAAAAGGCGACAGAACAATTATGGTAGAAGATTATAATTTGTAGTTTCAATGCCAATCACCTTCCTGAAGATGATAAAAAGGGAAAAGAAA
This sequence comes from Macaranga tanarius, assembly GCA_949673435.1. Lineage (NCBI taxonomy): Eukaryota > Viridiplantae > Streptophyta > Magnoliopsida > Malpighiales > Euphorbiaceae > Macaranga > Macaranga tanarius. The sequence continues at coordinate 7,482 of CATIWO010095103.1, read as the reverse complement.
AGGCTACAAAAAAATAACACCAACAACCGCAAGTAAGATAAGAAAAGAAAAGCTCCATTTGTTACATTCTGCAACCTTTTCTTTTGCAATTTAATTTTCACCTCTTCTACATATATCATACAATAATCCACTTAAATAAGTACATCATACATCATGACCTAAGATTCAAATAAAAAATCAGTCCATAAGACAGTAAGGCACTGATGACTATATATAAAAGCACTTAACAAAGATGAAAAATTTTATTACTATTATTTATTAGCTATTAAAATGCAGCATGATAGAAAACACAAGATTCAGCACCTTTATTTTTAAATTGCAAACTACTAACCTTTGTGCCGAAGGGACCAACTGGATGATCAATTTCAAGAATATCCCTTCCCTATTCAAAACAAACATCAATTAATCAACAGCATCTACTGATTTAATTAAACAGAAAGAGTTAAAAAAAAATTACACAATGAAACAAATTAACTAAAACAAGCAGCTAAAACGACCACAAATAGTCACATTCAATTTTCCATTTCCTGGAAACAAAAATGTAATCCCACCACTGACAATTCATCGGTTTTCTGTGCGTACATGTGCGCGTGTTGATACAAAACTCCACTCCTTTATTCTTTCTATTATGATGAGTTCTGTCGATTTCCTTGAATTAAAAACAAGAGGTGAGTTAATTAATTACCTCAAGCACAGCTTCAAGCTCCTCCCGCTCATGTCCGGTAGCAATAGGCATTGCATCCTCAACCTTCTTCTTCACAGCACCATCTGCTATTAAAAAAACAAATAAATTACACATCATTCTTCATTAATCATCACACGCACACTAACATTGCTCATAATGAATCTATAACAACTAAAATAATTATTGAAATGTGCTCCATTATCCATCACGAAATGCATACAGAAAAATAATCAAATCAGTTAAACCTAAAGATTATTAAAAATTAGGCAAAGATCTGAGAGTGAAATTTGAGATAAGAGATTAAAAAAAAAAACCTGCTCCAGCACTGAAATAGCGGTGGAAGATAGAAGCAGAAGACGATGGTGAAATGAAGGATCGCTGCTGAGAAGAAGCGAATCCAGCGGCGGCGGAAGTAGATCGGCAGGAGGAGGCGGCGGCTAGGGTTTTAAGGTGTGAAGAGAGTGATCTTCTCCACATCGTCGTCGTTCTGGGTGGGGTTGTTGTGTTCTCTGGCGATCAAAGGTCACGCCCTGTTTGTGTATATATATCGAATAATTTTATGTAATCTGTTTGTTTGTTTTTTTGTACAAATTTTCTGAAGCAAAATGGCAAAGGAGGCGACGAGGATTCAGTGCCACTGTGTGTGCGCGTGTTGGGGATTGACTTGGTACGTGTGACAAATTCTTTGCACGTGTGGATTTCAGGGTTTTTTCATTTTTAAATTTATTGTAAATTTATTTCAATATTTTATCAATACAAATTCACATCCAAACATCAAATAAAAAATACCAATCCATAATAAAAATAAAATGTCTTGTCTTTAAATACAATATTAATTTATCTCAAAAAAATTAACATATCATAGATTATAAAATGATTTTTTTTTTTTTTTGAGAAAGATTATAAAATATGAAATTAGAAAAATACTTTTTCTTTACATTTTCTTAAAAAAATTTAAGTTTGTTTTTTAGAAATATATTATAACAAAAAGAAATGTGAAAACAACAGATGACAATCCAATATCTGAACTATCTCAGAATCAAAAGTTAGGCCAATTAGAGAACAAACAAACTTAACATGCCAGTTACTTGCAACCACACAAAATATGGTAAGCATTATCAAAGTGAGAATCTACTGTTAATTTAGCATGAAACAGCTAAATTTGTTAGCTCAACTCATCATTTCTTTTATTGTCTTTTGCCTTTTACTTTTGAGTTCTTCATCTTGACCTTGCTCTAATTTTATCCTTAGATTCCTCAAATCTTCCTCGCTCAGCTTGCCATTCAGTTTCTGGTTTAGTGCATATGACTCTGCCAACTTTCTCTTGCACTCCTTGCTTGCACAATCATGAGCAACCACTGAAACCAAACATACAATTCTTGACTCCTAATTATATGCAAAAACTCACCCACATAAACTACAGCACAAGTTGTCCAAAAATATATAAACAAGAAGCAGTCTTGGAATGGTTGGTTCTAGTCCTGATCCTGCTTGTTCTTATCTCATTCACTGTAAATATAGAGAAAAATAGACTAGAATACATAGTTGCTTGCCTGGTTTTGGATAGTCTCTTCCAATTATGCACTTTGCCTTGGTTTGAACACTTAGTGGAGCTGTCCACGGCTCGTAAATGTACTCCTTTGGCATGTCTGGTCATTAACATTTTGGTTATCTATAAAAGCATACTGCCAAGAGAGTCTTAAGTGTAAGATGAAAAGAAAAGAACTCCTCCAAATTACCTTTTAGTACAGGGAGAAAATGCCTTATGTAGTTACCATTTGGATCATACTTCTTCCCAAATGATATTGGCGAGTAGATGCGATGATACTTCAAGAAAAACAAAACCAACATTCAAATTTAGCAAAATTTAAATTTGAGCCCAAGTTATATAATTGCAACATATAAAGGTAGCATTAGCATATCAAAGCAACAGAAAAGACACATGCATGTGGCTAGCAGAAATGGAACAAAATTTACAAAACCTTATACTAAGATTAATAGTACCTCAGAATGCTGCTGTACAAAATAGTCAATGGACAAGATTATTATCACCCATTGTAGCATCATGGCAAAAGTTTATCTTATATGTTTACAGGCACTTTAAACATGAAGCAAAGTTGAGATATAAAGACTAGAATTTAAGCGTTAGATGATGGTTGCTATGAAGTCACCAACAAATTGGCAACAATATTGTGAAACTATGAGCATCCAAATACTTCATACCTGATAAAAGAATGATGAACATGATAGCCAGAGCCAGTTTCCATTATTAATAGCCCAATCTGAATCAATCAAAAGTCTCTCAAAAACATCGCGTCCTTTTTCCCAATGCACAAACTATTAGCAGAGATAATTCATGTCAAATGCAGAGGGGATAATGGAAAAAGAGAGAGATATGCTGGAAACATACCAGATCTCCGCGGGTTAGAAAACATGCAACACAATGCCGTGCCAGATGGTGCATCCAACCCCACTTGCGAAGCTGCAAGAGCATATGTATATAAGCTTTGAATAAGCTACCTCCCCCTTTTTTTATGTGAAGCAACAGACAACATAACTTGGAACCATCAAAATATGACTTGGTAGTTTAGCCACAGGCCTAACCTGTATCATGATAGCATCAATCCAAGGGAACCCTGTTCTCGCTTCTCTCCATGCAGCTAGTAATTCATTGTCTTCATTCCAAGGAATCTAATTTTACAGTTAAAGGTTATTTCATCAAGGCTTCATGGAAAAATATGTGGTTCTAAATTAAAAACTAAACTAGCTTATTTGAAAATGCACATACTGCATTGATGGTGGAGAAAATCCAATGTCAATGATGAAATGCTGAAGCACATACAGAGGAACATACCTCACAAAGGAAAAATTAAATTCCCAGCAAACATAAATGAACCTTTGCAATATTATCACAACTACAGGCTAGTTTATTATTCACTTTCTCCTTTCATCTTAAAGCACCATGGTTACTGAATGCATGTTCTCTGATATGTAAAAGAAATTTCTAGCAAAGTCTAGAAAAGAAGAAGGAAGCTATTGGAAGCAAACTATGCAGATAGGCTAAGAATATTGTACAAGAGGTACTTGTACTCACCTGCTTGCATATTCTATTGTCTTTCATCTGATCAAAGTTAGGAGTGCCATAAGCCGCAGTATAGAAGAATTCTCGCCATAACAACTGCCAACGTTTGAGGCTACACTTAGTTTGAAGGAATTTGCAGCCAGTATCATAAAAATGATCATGAAGATAAAACTGACCTGGCCAACGAGAGAAACTGGTGGTGATGTGTGCTTCTTTACATTTTTATAGACATCCTGAAGACATTGATAGAAGTACCTGGAAGAGAGACAGCCAAACTGCCAAACAGATTAAAACACAAGGCAAAGAAAAGGAAGATATGATAAAAGAATCAAAAGCACACCCTACTAGAGCGTTTCAATATCTTCTAGCGTGTAAACAATGTAAATCCTTCTGTTTGTAACTAGAGATGTTAATAACCAATTGAACAAATTGCATTTGTGACTCACTTTCAAGTATGGTGATAGCACAGTGGTTGCTGGTTTTATAAATGCAGATGGGTCACCCTTAGGTTTCTCAAAATTTGCCACCCATTCCTGCAATATGAAGAAAATATGAGCTGCAAATGGCCACTGTGATATCCTATGGAAAAGGAAACTGAAAACCCGAGTTAAAACTCAGGAATATGTAAATGGGATGCACAAGAAAAAAAGTTAGCCTTTTTGACTATGATCAAGTCATGCAATTTCAAATATGACACAAGATCATTTGACAACCTTTTTTCCCAACTGATACCCTTTACAGCCCAAGTCAATATGAAGTTGAACGAGTGGAAACCAATAACAAATTAAAGTCATGCCAAAAAGAACTACAAACAGGAGAATTAGCTTAAACATACAGGTCATTCATCAAATTTTTACCAAAAAATTAAGCTAAGGCCTAATGAGCTGTGAATTAACACCGTGTATAAACCTGACTTGTTATTCTAGTGCACGATTACACATATAGATGCAGTGCCAAAAATTGGACAAGTACAGGTCTTTAAAAAAAATTACTAGGCCACAAAACCTTGATATGAGGCTTTGGATGAAAAAATTAGACATAAGACATCGATTATGTTAATGTAATGAGAGCCAAAAGATATTTTTCTACCCATTACAACAAACATAATACCTTGTCAACTATGGATTCTCTTAACCTTTTCAAACCTTCTGATTCACCACCTCTAAAAGGAGTCCATTCATCCTGGAAACAATTCCTCATATCAGCAGCAGTTCCAAAAAAAGAACAATCTTAGTACACTGGAAATTTCGTACTTGTTTAATATCTTCATAGCCAAGTTCTTCTAATGTTGGAACTTCGGAAATCTCGCAGCTTCCAACATCCCCAACAGGAGGAAGTGAAGAAATCGTGGTTGAAAGTGGGTATGATGCCCATGAGGGTTGCCCAGCAACTTTCAGAAACGACTGGTAACTCAATGGTGGCTTTCCTCCATTCTTATTGAACATAATTAAATAATTGAAACATGGCTAACTATCCAAGATTAGCAGAGTAAAAACAAGAGAGACAATATTTAACTTCCTAGAACTAGCACACAAACAAGCAAAGAAAACTTAAAAAGTTAAAAACTTTACGCAAACAAATTAAAGAATGTTATTTATTATCCCTTACCTTTTGTATGATATCAGCAGGATTGAAGAGGGTATGGCTGACTGGAGAAAAAACTTCAATTCCAGCTGAAGAGGCATACTCCTGCCAAAACAAACATAATCTTCTTTATGAACAATAACTAGCTCCCTTGTAAGGAAAGCCTTATAAATGCAAGAACTAAACCATGCCAAAGCTGAATGATTTTGCAAGAATTCAATACATGACAGAAAGGCACAAAATAATAAGCTACTTTAGGAGTGTGAATTTGGAACTTACCTTTACTTTAACATCTAAACCTTGATAATAAGGATCCGTATCATACTCAAAGCAAAGTTTTTTCACATCCCACTGCAATAACAACAACAAGAACATAACTAAACGACCAGAATAACTGATCAACAAACCAAAAACTAAGCCTTTAAAAAAGTAAAAAAGCTCTTACTTCTTTCAAACACCGAATCAAAACCTGACTAGGCTCTCCTTTCAAGATCAGCAACCTGGAGCCAAGCTTTCTGAAGCTCGTATCAAGATCAACTAGAGACTCCAGCAAGAACCTGATACGATTGATGCCAGCACGGGCTGACCCGGGAGAGAATGCATTTGGATCAGGCTTCATATAATGTGGGTCGATCACGAAGACTGGGTAAACAAAGTCAGAGCCTTTAGAAGCATAATCTAGAGCTGGGTTGTCGTGGATTCTGACTCCCTTTCGAAACCACATTAGAGAAGAGGAAGCAGATGACGCCATTGTTAATGGGTTCGGGAACTGAGGAGTTGCGAGAGAGATGGGCACTCGCATATAGGAGAAAATGAAGGACAAAAGGTTCAATCAATGGTGGCATGGAGGGAAAGTAAGTTATTGTAGCGGTTAACATAGCTCCACGTTGTGGGTTTGAAAGTGGGAGACGTGGCCAGCAAGCCTGTTAGGGTCTAAATTTCATTTTTTAGGATGGACCGTAGTGAGGTGTGTAAAAAAGACCCAAACCGATTAACCGAACCAAAATAATACGTTGGGTCGATTATATATAGGTTCAGTTTAGTTTCAGTTTTAGATACTAAAAAATTCGGTTATGCAGTTTGGTTTCGGTTTTGAGTTTTAAAAACAGAAAAAAACTGAACCGACCAATTTAAATAAATAAACAAATATATATATATATTATATAAAATATTAAATAAAATATATTAATTAGAAAAAATTATATATAAATATTAAAATTATAAATAAAAAATAGTTTTTTAGTTATATAATTAAAGAATACACTTCAAAAAATTATAAAATAATAAATAAAAAATAAAAATTTTATTTAAAAACTAAAATTAATTGACCGAAAAACCGACCGAACTGAACCGAATCAATTCAGTTCAGCTCAATTTTTAGTCTATAATCGGTTCAATTCTGTTATAAATTTTCAAAAAATTTGGTTAGTTGGTTTTTACATGTTCAGTTCGGTTTTTAACCGAAACCGACCGTGCACACTCTATATACATCTACCAATATAATAAATGATGGACGCAACGTAAACTAATTGGTTATTGTGCTTGAGACTCTAAAAATTCAATTTTTATATAAAATATATTTATAGGTAATTTGTTGTATTAATTTGTGGTTCATTTGGTAGTTAGTTGACAGTAATTTAATTGAGAATATAATAATTGTAGGCGGCGGGGTTTAGCGCGCGCCCAAGTGTCCGGCGACCACGGCACTGTGCAGGCTCAGGGCCCACTAAGAATACAACTTTGGGCCTTTTTACGGGTTTTAGTCGGAGTTGGGAGTCGCCACCCGGGACACTTTTACAGCAACTGGATTCCACGGAAGATACCCAGCAGCCGTCCTCAGATATTGGGTCCGGAAACTGGGTATGGGCTTTACGGCCCACCCGACCTTGCGATCGGCCTCCGTTTGTGATTTATATTTTATTATTTTTAATTGTTTAATTATTTCTTAAATTACATACAAATGACTATTTTAATCCAAACAATTTCCAAATTTTACAATTTAGTCCAAGTTTGATTTATTAATCCATTTTCATGCATTTTAATCCGGTTTAAACATTCACACATCCACAATTAAAACATAAAAATAAACCATACAAAGAAAAAGGGGGAGGAGAAATGATTACAACCTTTT
>CATIWO010095084.1:0-30920 GCA_949673435.1 Macaranga tanarius | reverse complement strand
AACATAATTACCGTGCACTAAATGTCCCTTCATTATAAGATCCTGATTTTGGCTAGAGTCACGGTTTAGTCAAACTCTAATTGCCTCAATCATATGACCTCATCTTAAGTTCAATTCTTGATAAAATAAGACTTCTACTAGAAACTCTTTTCAGGTAAGTCAAGTTTGACCTGGCCAGGTACTTATTCATCAAGAATAACTTAGATAGCATAGGATCTTATCCCGGTTCACTCTAGGTAATGAATTCCATCTTGGCCGATCACTCATCCCAACATATAACCAACTAGAGCCACCACACGCCATATACCCATGCGTGGCTAGCACAAATATGTAAGCGTTAATAAACTCTAACCAACCATATGTGGATGACCGTGTCACCTCAGGTCAAAGGACCATATGCACCATTATGTCCAAGATTGTGATTGTTGACTAAAGTGAATATCCATGTAATCACAAATATTACGTCACAAGTTCGATCCACCCATCATATGAGTATCCACATGTCTATTCTGATATCTCATATCAAGTAGCATGAGACTCACTACCTCCCACTATCGATATCACATACCGATCAAGGAAAATAGACAGAGGTGATAGTCTACGGATTAATAGTACCCATATATTAATCCAATGACTATGAACATTTATAGCATATGTACCAAATGAGTTTGTCTCTCATATTATCAACTCTTGATAATAAACTCATTTAACATAATACTAAGGGTAAATACTCAAATAAATAAACACTTTGATTTAAATGAGTATTTTATTGCCAAAGGGATAAATATACAATGTCTACATACAATAATGGCCCTAGGGCACATCTATACTAACAGTGACTACCAGAATATATACCCAATATATTTCTCTCACTGGCCTAAACTACTACTTATTCTATTACCCGATTCATCTTTACCGTCAGTACGGAGAGAAGCAGTTGATTGTTGAACCAACACATAGTTTTCAACTTAGCCCTCTGACCCAGAACTTCATGGAGAATATGTCAGTGACCTAGCCACGTCATACCATCAGGTGAGGCATCTCACTAAATGGAGACATCACCATTGATGATCACTACAAGGTTTGGATTCAGTTGCAACAGACAGAATAGGATAAATTCATCAAAAGTCAAAAAATAAGGGATTTACTTAGAGTTAGCATGCAAGAGATGAAAAGGAACAAAAGGAAAAGGATTTAGATTTATTTCCTTCATCAGTTTCATCAAATTAATTAGACTCAATTTAGCTTATGTGATATCTTTCCTTTTTAGCTAAACTCATTGTAATCAACATTTAATGCAACATTGAATAGAAATAAAAGCAATCCTCTTCATTTAATGCAACATTTGATAGAGGACTTCTGAGACTAGCGCCAGTACTTCCTGTGCTCCCTCACAGAGGATCCCTGATGCCAATCCTTCTTACAAACATGGTGCCTTTCCTTTCCTCCCAGAGCTTACTACTAGACATTTGGGAACCTCTGGCAAGTTATCTCGGGCTTTCTTGACTCCCGACCCTAGCACCTTTCCATCACCTGTACCTCCTATTGCCACCCATGTGAGCATTATTCATACTCTCATTCTCTTATTTGCTTATTATAAAAATTGTTAGCACATACATGGTTTGTTCCTGTAGATTCCTAGAGAGCAGGGTGAGAATATATATAACTTATTCAAGGCCCAGCGGGATCTTATATTTCAGATCTTGGAGGAGTGGAAGGTATATCATTATTTCAATCCTATATGTATGCATGCTTTTATGATATTACCTTACCTATTTTCTCTTTCTGTTTGGACAGGCACATTGTGCAAGACTGGATGCCCAGAATTAGTTTCTCTGCCAGCAGCTTACTGATCTTTAGATGATGAGAGGAGATGACGATGACTCCAGTACTGGCGATGCAGATGATGGAGTTGCTCCTGCTGTTGATATCACTCCATCCCCTAGCATTTAGGATGTTGAGGATGGGGCTGAGGATGATGATGATGACGAAGACACCGAGGACAAGGTAGCTGGTAAGGGTGATGAGGATGACGAGGAGACTGAGTGTGAGTAGGACTAGTCTATAGATTTAGGATCAGTTAGGGTATGGGTACATCGCTAGACTTTTTTATAATGGTTTAGGGATATAAATTCTGTACACAATTATATTTGGATTTTATAATAGTGCATGTTATTCCAGTGTTTGTATTTTTTTTCATTATTTTGCTCTATAATCAACTGTACAATCATTATCATCCAATTCCAGGCCAATTTTCATCAAATCAGACCATTTTCACTATTTTTCAGCAAGAAGGCGCTGCCTGTAAGCATAAAGGTGCCGCCTTTATGATACAGAGGCGTGCACCTCCAAAACATAGTTATGTGCACCTCTGCAACATATAGACGTACGACTCTACTTGTTGTGGCCGTGCCTTAGCAGCTTTGATATTGAAATTTTTCAATTTCACCCTTCTTAAAAGTATATAAATATAGCCCATTCCTATCAACATATATAACAGTTGCCCCAACCTCTAAAAACCCTAAAAATCTCTTCAAACCATGGCAGAACAATATCTGAAATTGATCCAACCCATCTTGCAGAGCTTGGGTGGAGAAGATTGGAAAAAACTAAATCTTTTTCCTCTATCTGTTTTCAGATCTCTTCATCTTTGTAAGATCAACTACCCTTTTTTGTGCACTATTTCCCAATTTTGGATCCACAGAACCACGTTTTCAAGTTCAACAACTTTGAGATCTGCCCCTTGCTTGAAGAGTTTGGAGCATTCTAGGTTACCCAGATGATTCTTGTAAACAGATTGTGGTTCCATCAGTTGACACGCCAAATGATAGAGCTATTCAACAATAGATGGCCCGGCTTTTCAACATCCCTCTTTCTTCTTCTCTGGCACATATTTCAGGGCATAGGATAATCTTTGATTCTTTCTTGAAGACTATTGTAGTTGTTAACGGTAAAGAGGTACACTGGCCTCGAATGATTACCTTTTGTCTATATGCCTAATTCCTGCTAGTTTCCTCTTCAGGCAATTACGATCTCAAGATCCTACAGGTTCTTGACCAGGTTGAGTCCAGACTCAATCTCATGTCGATTATTCTTATAGAAACACATATTGGATTAGACAATCTGTCTTTGACACACTATTTTGCTAGGAGCTCTGTGTTGTTGGAGGTGAATTTTTTTCTCTTTTTTCCTTTTTTTAATTTTTTCTTTTTTGAATAACCCTCCATTTTTATAGATTTAGCTCTAGGAGAAATTGAAATTGTTAGCACCTCCACATAACATCAGGAAGTACAAACCAAAGCAAGTGCTGACTCATCCTTTGCAAAAGCTCCCAGCTAATATGAAAGAGTGGTTAGCTAATTTTAGATGTGTTCTTAGTGGAACATTAAACACGTGACTACCAGAATATATGCCCACTATATTCCTCTCACCGGCCTGAACTCCTACTTATTCTATTACCTGATTAATCTTTACCACCAGTATGGAGAGAAGCAGTTGATTATTGAACCAACACATGGTTTTCAACCTAGCCCTCTGACCCAGAACTTTATGGAGAATATGTCGGTGACCTAGCCACATCATACCGTCAGGTGAGGCATCTCACTAAATGGAGACATCACCACTGATGATCAATACAAGGTTTGGATTCAGTTGCAACAGACAGAATATGATGAATTAATTAAAAGTTAAAAAATAAAAGATTTACTTAGAGTTAGCATGCAAGAGATAAAAAAGAACAAAAGGAAAAGGATTTAGATTTATTTCCTTTATCAGTTTCAGCAAATTAATTAGACTCAATTTAGCTTATGTGATATCTTTCCTTTTTAGCTAAACTCATTGTAATTAACATTTAATTCAATATTTAACATAAATAAAAGCAATCCTCTGCATTTAATGCAACATTTGATGGAGGACTTCTGAGACTAGCCCCAGCACTTTGTGTGCTCCCTCACGGAGGATCCCTGATGCCAATCCTTCTTATTCATATGGTGCCTTTCCTTTCCTCCCAGAGCTTACTGCTAGATATTGGGGCACCTCTAGCAAGTTATCTCGGGCTTTCTTGATTCCCGACCACAGTGCCTTTCCATCACCTATACCTCCTATTGCCACCCACGTGAGTATTATTTATGCTCTCATTCTCTTATTTGCTTACTCTAAAAATTATTAGCACTGACATGGTTTGTACCTGTAGATTCCTATAGAGCAGGGTGAGCATATATACAGCTTATTCAAGGCCCAGCGGGATCTTATATTTCAGATCTTGGAGGAGTGGAAGGTATATCATTATTTTTTTCCTATATGTATGCATGCTTTTATGATATTACCTTACCTATTTTCTCTTTCTGTTTGGACAGGCACATTATGCAAGACTGGATGCCCAAAATTAGTTTCTCTGTTAGCAGCTTACTGGTCTTCAGATGATGAGAGGAGACGATGATGACTCCAATACAGGTGATGCAGATGATGGAGTTGCTCCTACTGTTGATATCCCTCCATCCCCTTGCATTTAGGATACTGAGGATGGGGCTGAGGATGATGATGATGACGAGGACACTGAGGATGAGGTAGCTGGTAAGGGTGATGAGGATGACGAGGAGACTGAGTCTGAGTAGGACTAGTCTACAGATTTAGGATCAGTTAGGGTATGGGTAGATTGCTAGGCATTTTTATAATGGTTTAGGGATATAAATTTTGTACACAAATACATTTGGATTATATCATAGTGCATTTTATTCCAGTGCTTGTATTTTTTTCATTATTCTGATCTATAAACAACTGTACAATCATTATCATCCAATTTCAGGCCAATTTTCATCAAATCGGACCATTTTCACTATTTTTCAGTAAGAAGGCACTGCCTGTAAGCATAAAGGTGCTGCCTTTATGATACAAAGGCGTGCACCTCTAAAACATAGTGACGTGAACCTCTGCAATATATAGATGTACGTCTCTGCTTGCTATGGCAATGCCTTAGCAGCTTTGACATTGAAATTTTCCAATTTCACCCTTCTTAAAAGTCTATAAATATACCTCATTCCTATAAACATATATAAAAATTGCCCCACACCTCTAAAAACCCTAAAACTCTCTTAGAACCATGGTAGAACATCATCTGAAATTGATCCAACCCGTTTTGCAGAGCTTGGGTGGAGAAGATTGGCAAAAACTAAATCTTTTTCCTCTATCTGCCTTCAGATCTCTTCATCTTTGTAAGATCAACTACCCTTTTTACTATTTCCCAATTTTGGATCCACAGAACCATATCTTCAAGTTCAATAACTTCGAGATCTGCCCCTTGCCTGAAGAGTTTGGATCAATTCTAGGTTACCCAGATGATTCTTGCAAATAGATTGTGGTTGCATCAGTTGATAAGCTAGATGATAGAGCTATTCAACAACAGATGTCCCAGCTTTTCAACATCCCTCTTTCTTCTTCTCTGGCATATATTTTAGGGCATAGGATAATCTTTGATTCTTTCTTGAAGACTGCTGTAGCTGTCAATGGTAAAGAGGTGTACTGGCCTCGAATGATTGCCTTCTGTCTATATGCCCAATTCCTGCTAGTTTCCTCTTCAGGTGATTATGATCTCAAGATCCTACATGTTCTTGACCAGGCTGAGGCTACACTCAATCTCATACCGATTATTCTTATAGAAACACTGATTGGCTTAGACAATCTATCTTTGACACACCATTTTGCTAGGAGCTCTGTATTATTGGAGGTGAATTTTTTTCTCTTTTTTCCTTTTTTTAATTTTTTCTTTTTTGAATAAACCTCCATTTTTACAGATTTAGCTCTAGGAGAAATTGAAATTGTTAGCACCTTTACAGAACATCGGGAAGTACAAACCAAAGTAAGTGCTGACTCATCCTTTGCAAAAGCACCCAGCTAATATGAAAGAGTGGTTAGCTAATTTCAGATGTGTTCTTAGTGGAACATTAAACACGTGACTACTAGAATATATACCCACTATATTCCTCTCATCGGCCTGAACTTCTACTTATTCTATTACCCGATTTATCTTTACTGCCAGTACGGAGAGAAGCAGCTGATTGTTGAACCAACACATAGTTTTCAACCTAGCCCTCTGACCCAAAACTTCATGGAGAATATGTCGGTGACCTAGCCATGTCGTACCATCAGGTAAGGCATCTCACTGAATGGAGACATCACCACTGATGATCAATACAAGGTTTGGATTCAGTTGCAACAGACATAATAGGATGAATTAATTAAAAGTTAAAAAATAAGGGATTTACTTAGAGTTAGCATGCAAGAGATGAAAAAGAAAAAAAAGAAAAGGATTTAGATTTATTTCCTTTATTAGTTTCAGTAAATTAATTAGACTCAATTTAGCTTATGTGATATCTTTCCTTTTTAGCTAAACTCATTGTAATCAACATTTAATGCAACATTTGACAGAAATAAAAGCAATCCTCTGCATTTAATGCAACATTTGATGGAGGACTTCTGAGACTGGCCCTAGCACTTTGTGTGCTCCCTCACGGAGGATCCCTGATGCCAATCCTTCTTATTCATATGGTGCCTTTCCTTTCCTCCCAAAGCTTACTGCTAGATATTGGGGCACCTCTAGCAAGTTATCTCGGGCTTTCTTGATTCCCGACCCCAGTGCCTTTCCATCACCTGTAACTCCTATTGCCACCCACGTGAGTATTATTCATGCTCTCATTCTCTTATTTGCTTACTCTAAAAATTATTAGCACTGACATGGTTTGTACCTGTAGATTCCTAGAGAGCAGGGTGAGCATATATACAGCTTATTCAAGGCCCAACGGGATCTTATATTTCAGATTTTGGAGTGGAAGGTATATCATTATTTCTATCCTATATGTATGCATGCTTTTATAATATTACCTTACCTATTTTCTCTTTATGTTTGGACATGCACATTGTGCAAGACTGGATGCCCAAAATTAGTTTCTCTGTCAGCAGCTTACTGGTCTTCGGATGATGAGAGGAGACGATGATGACTCCAACACTGGTGATGCAGATGATGGAGTTGCTCCTACTGTTGATATCCCTCCATCCCCTTGCATTTAGGATGCTGAGGATGGGGCTAAGGATGATGATGATGATGAGGACACTGAGGATGAGGTAGCTGGTAAGGGTGATGAGGATGATGAGGAGACTGAGTCTGAGTAGGACTAGTCTACAGATTTAGGATCAGTTAGGGTATGGGTAGATTGCTAGGCTTTTTTATAATGGTTTAGGGATATAACTTTTGTACACAAATACATTTGGATTATATAATAGTGCATTTTATTCCAGTGCTTGTATTTTTTTCATTATTCTGCTTTATAATCAACTGTACAATCATTATCATCCAATTCCAGGCCAATTTTCATCAAATCGGACCATTTTCACTATTTTTCAGCAAGAAGGCGCTAGTTGTAAGCATTAAGGTGCCGCCTTTATGATACAGAGGCATGCACCTCTAAAATATAGTGACGTGCGCCTCTGCAACATATAAACATACATCTCTGCTTGTTGTGGCAGTGCCTTAGCAGCTTTGACATTGAAATTTTCCAGTTTCACCCTTCTTAAAAGTCTATAAATATACCCCATTCCTATCAACATATATAACAGTTGCCCCACACCTCTAAAACCCTAAAAATCTCTTTGAACCATGGCAAAACATCATCTGAAAGTTATCCAACCCGTCTTGCAGAGCTTGGGTGGAGAGGATTGGCAAAAACTAAATCTTTTTCCTCTATCTGCCTTCAGATCACTTCATCTTTGTAAGATCAACTACCCTTTTTACTATTTCCCAATTTTGGATCCACAGAACCACATTTTTAGGTTCAACAAGTTCGAGATCTGCCCCTTGCGTGAAGAGTTTGGAGCAATTCCAGGTTACCCAGATGATTTTTGCAAACAGATTATGGTTCCATCAGTTAACAAGCCAGATGATAAAGCTATTCAACAATAGATGGCCCGGCTTTTCAACATCCCTCTTTCTTCTTCTCTGGCACATATTTTAGGGCATAGGATAATCTTTGAGTCTTTCTTGAAGACTGCTGTAGCTGTCAACGGTAAAGAGGTGTACTGGCCTCGAATGATTGCCTTCTGTCTATATGCCCAATTCCTGCTAGTTTCCTCTTCAGGTGATTACGATCTCATGATCCTACAGGTTCTTGACCAAGTTGAGGCCAGGCTCAATCTGATGCCAATTATTCTTATAGAAACACTGATTGGCTTAGACAATATGTCTTTGACACACCATTTTGGTAGGAGATCTGTGTTATTGGAGGTGAATTTTTTCTCTTTTTTCCTTTTTTTAATTTTTATTTTTTGAATAACCGTCCATTTTTATAGATTTAACTCTAGGAGAAATTGAAATTGTTAGCACCTCCACATAACATCGGGAAGTACAAACCAAAGCAAGTGCTAACTCATCCTTTGCAAAAGCTCCCAGTTGATATGAAAGAGTGGTTAGCTAATTTCGGATGTGTTCTTAGTGGAACATTAAACACGTGACTACCAGAATATATACCCACTATATTCTTCTCACCGGCCTGAACTTCTACTTATTATATTACCCGATTCATCTTTACTGCCAGTACGGAGAGAAGCAGCTGATTATTGAACCAACACATGGTTTTTAACCTAGCCCTCTGACCCAGAACTTCATAAAGAATATGTCGGTGACCTAGCCATGTCGTACCATCAGGTGAGGCATCTCACTGAATGGAGACATCACCACTGATGATCAATACAAGGTTTGGATTGAGTTGCAACAGACAGAATAAGATGAATTAATTAAAAGTTAAAAAATAAGGGATTTACTTAGAGTTAGCATGTAAGAGATGAAAAAGAACAAAAGGAAAAGGATTTAGATTTATTTCCTTTATCAGTTTCAGTAAATTAATTAGACTCAATTTAGCTTATGTTATATCTTCCCTTTTTAGCTAAACTCATTGTAATCAACATTTAATGCAACATTTGACAGAAATAAAAGCAATCCTCTGCATTTAATGCAACATTTGATGGAGGACTTATGAGACTGGCCCCAGCACTTTATGTGCTCCCTCACGGAGGATCCCTGATGCTAATCCTTCTTATTCATAAGGTGCCTTTCCTTTCCTCCTAAAGCTTACTGCTAGATATTGGGGCACCTCTGGCAAGTTATCTCGGGCTTTCTTGACTCCCGACCCCAGCGCCTTTCCATCACCTGTACTTATTGCCACCCACGTGAGTATTATTCATTCTCTCATTCTCTTATTTGCTTACTATAAAAATTGTTAGCACTGATATGGTTTGTACCTGTAGATTCCTAGAGAGCAGGGTGAGCATATATACAGCTTATTCAAGGCCCAGCGGGATTTTATATTTCAGATCTTGGAGGAGTGGAAGGTATATCCTTATTTCTATCCTATATGTATGCATGCTTTTATGATATACCTTACTTATTTTCTCTTTCTGTTTGGACAGGCACATTGTGCAAGACTGGATGCCCAGAATCAGTTTCTCTGTCAGCAGCTTACTGGTCTTCGGATGATGAGAGGAGATGATGATGACTGCAATACTGGTGATGCAGATGATTGAGTTGCTTCTACTGTTGATATCCCTCCATCCCCTTGCATTTAGGATGTTGAGGATGGGGTTGAGGATGATGATGATGACGAGGACACCGAGGATGAGGTAGCTGGTAAGGGTGATATGGATGACGAGGAGACTGTGTCTGAGTAGGACTAGTCTACAGATTTAGGATCAGTTAGGGTATGGGTAGATTGCTAGGCTTTTTTATAATGGTTTAGGAATATAAATTTTATACACAAATACATTTGGATTATATAATAGTGCATTTTATTCTAGTGATTGTATTTTTTTTCATTATTCTGCTCTATAATCAACTGTACAATCATTATCATCCAATTCCAGGCCAATTTTCATCAAATCGGACCATTTTCACTATTTTTCAGCAAGAAGGCACTGCCTGTAAGCATAAAGGTGCCGCCTTTATGATACCGAGGCGTACACCTCTAAAACATAGTGACGTGCGCCTCTACAACATATAGACGTACGTCTCTGCTTGCTGTGGCAGTGCCTTAGCAGCTTTGATATTGAAATTTTCCAATTTCACCCTTCTTAAAAGTCTATAAATATACCCCATTCCTATCAACATATATAACAGTTTCCCCACACCTCTAAAAACCCTAAAAATCTCTTTGAACCATGGCAGAACATCATCTGAAATTGATCCAACCCGTCTTGTAGAGCTTGGGTGGAAAAGATTGGCAAAAACTAAATCTTTTTCCTCTATCTGTCTTCAGATCTCTTCATCTTTGTAAGATCAACTACCCTTTTTACTATTTCCCAATTTTAGATCCACAGAACCTCATTTTCAGGTTCAACAACTTCGAGATCTGCCCATTGCGTGAAGAGTTTGGAGCAATTCTAGGTTATCCATATAATTCTTGCAAACAGATTGTGGTTGCATCAGTTGATAAGCCAGATGATAGAGCTATTCAACAATAGATGGCCCGGCTTTTCAACATCGCTCTTTCTTCTTCTCTGGCACATATTTCAGGGCACAGGATAATCTTTGATTCTTTCTTGAAGACTATTGTAGCTATCAACGGTAAAGAGGTGTACTGGCCTCGAATGATTGCCTTCTGTCTATATACCCAATTCTTGCTAGTTTCCTCTTCAAGTGATTACGATCTCAAGATCCTACAGGTTCTTGACCAGGTCGAGTCCAGACTCAATCTCATGCCGATTATTCTTGTAGAAACACTAATTGGCTTGGACAATCTGGCTTTGACACACCATTTTACTAGCAGCTCTATGTTATTGGAGGTGTTTTTGAATAACCCTCCATTTTTGTAGATTTGGCTCTAGGGGAAATTGAAATTGTTAGCACCTCCACAGAACATCGGGAAGTACAAACCAAAGCAAGTGTAGACTCATCCTTTGCAAAAGCTCCCAACTGATATGAAAGAGTGGTTAGCTAATTTTCAAAATGAAAGAGTGGATGTCTTCTTAGTGGAACATTAAACACATGACTACCAGAATATATACCCACTATATTCCTCTCACCGGCCTGAACTTCTACTTATTTTATTACCCGATTCATCTTTACTGCCAGTACAGAGAGAAGTAGTTGATTGTTGAACCAACACATGGTTTTCAACCTAGCCCTCTGACCCAGAACTTCATGGAGAATATGTCGGTGACCTAGCCACGTCGTACCATCAGGTGAGGCATCTCACTGAATGGAGACATCACCACTGATGATCAATACAAGGTTTGGATTCAGTTGCAATAGACATAATAGGATGAATTAATTAAAAGTTAAAAAATAAGGGATTTACTTAGAGTTAGCATGCAAGAGATGAAAAAGAAAAAAAAAGGAAAAGGATTTAGATTTATTTCCTTCATCAGTTTCAGTAAATTAATTAGACTCAATTTAGCTTATGTGATATCTTTCCTTTTTAGCTAAACTCATTGTAATTAGTATTTAATCCAACATTTGACAGAAATAAAAGCAATCATCTGCATTTAATGCAACATTTGATGGAGGACTTCTGAGACTGGCCCCAGCACTTCGTGTGCTCCCTCACGAAGGATCCGTGATGCCAATCCTTCTTATTCACATGGTGCCTTTCTTTTCCTCCCAGAGCTTACTGCTAGATATTGGGGCACCTCTGGTGTGTTATCTCGTGCTTTCTTGACTCCCGACCCCAGCGCCTTTCCATCACCTGTACCTCCTATTGCCACCCACGTGAGTATTATTCATGCTCTCATTCTCTTATTTTCTTATTGTAAAAATTGTTAGCACTGACATGGTTTGTACCTGTAGATTCCTAGAGAGTAGGGTGAGCATATATACGGCTTATTCAAGGCCCAGTAGGATTTTATATTTCAGATCTTGGAGGAGTGGAAGGTATATCATTATTTCTATCGTATATGTATGCATGCTTTTATAATATTACTTTACTAATTTTCTCTTTCTATTTGGACAGGCACATTGTGCAAGACTGGATGCCCAGAATCAGTTTCTCTATTAGCAACTTACGGATCTTCGGATGATAAGAGGAAACGATGATAACTCCAGTACTGGCAATGCAGATGATGGAGTTGATCCTGCTATTGATATCCCTCCATCCCCTAGCATTTAGGATGCTGAGGATGATAATGATGACGAGGACACCGAGGATGAGGTAGCTGGTAAGGGTGATGAGGATGACAAGGAGACTGATTCTGAGTAGGACTAGTCTACAAATTTAGGATCAGTTAGGGTACGGTTATATTGCTAGGCTTTTTTATAATGGTTTAGGGATATAAATTTTGTACACAAATACATTTGGATTATATAATAGTGCATTTTATTCCAGTGCTTGTATTTTTTTCATTATTTGGCTCTATAACTGTAGAATCATTATCATCCAATTCCAGGCCAATTTTCATCAAATCGGACCATTTTCACTATTTTTCAACAAGAAGGCGCTGCCTGTAAGCACAAAGGTGCCGCCTTTATAATACAGAGGTGTGCACCTCTAAAATATAGTGACGTGCACCTCTGCAACATATAGACGTACGTCTCTGCTTGCTGTGGCAGTGCTTTAACAGCTTTGACATAGAAATTTTCCAATTTCACCCTTCTTAAAAGTCTATAAATATACCCCATTCCTATCAACATATATAACAGTTGCCCCATACCTCTAAAAACCCTAAAAATCTCTTCGAACCATGGTTGAACATCATCTAAAATTTATCCAACCCGTCTTATAGAGCTTGGGTGGAGAAGATTGGCAAAAACTAAATCATTTTCCTCTATCTTTCTTCAGATCTCTTCATTTTTGTAAGATCAACTACCCTTTTTTGCGCATTATTTCCCGATTTTGGATCCACATAACCACATTTTTAGGTTTAACAACTTCGAGATCTACCCCTTGCTTGAAGAGTTTGGAGCAATTCTAGGTTACCCGGATGATTCTTGCAACAGATTATGGTTCCATCAGTTGACAAGCCAGATGATAGAGCTATTGAACAACATATGGCCCGGCTTTTCAACATCCCTCTTTCTTCTTCTTTGGCACATATTTCAGGGCACAGGATAATCTTTGATTCTTTTTTGAAGACTGCTGTAGCTGTCAACAGTAAAGAGGTGTACTGGCCTCGAATGATTGCCTTCTATCTATATGACCAGTTCTTGCTAGTTTCCTCTTCAGGCAATTACGATCTCAAGATCCTATAGGTTCTTGACCAGGCTGAGTCCAAACTCAATCTCATGCCAATTATTCTTGTAGAAACACTGATTGGCTTAGATAATCTGTCTTTGACTCACCATTTTACTGGGAGCTCTGTGTTGTTGGAGGTGAATTTTTTTTATCTTTTTTCCTTTTTTTAAATTTTTTCTTTTTTTTTTCTTTTTTCCTTCTTTTTTGAATAACCCTCCATTTTTGTAGATTTAGCTCTAGGAGAAATTAAAATTGTTAGCACCTCCACAGAACATCGGGAAGTACAAACCAAAGCAAGTGCTGACTCATCCTTTGCAAAAGCTCCTAGCTGATATGAAAGAGTGGTTAGCTAATTTCCCAAAGGAAAAAGTGGATGTCTTCTTAGTGGAACATTAAACACGTGACTACCAGAATATATACCCACT
Organism: Macaranga tanarius; assembly: GCA_949673435.1. Taxonomy (NCBI): domain Eukaryota; kingdom Viridiplantae; phylum Streptophyta; class Magnoliopsida; order Malpighiales; family Euphorbiaceae; genus Macaranga; species Macaranga tanarius. Next base: position 17,290 of record CATIWO010095084.1, on the reverse strand, counting down.
ATATTCCTCTCGCTGGCCTCAACTTCTACTTATTCTATTACCCAATTCATCTTTGCCAGTACGGAGAGAAGCAGCTAATTGTTGAACTAACATATAGTTTTCAACCTAGCCCTCTGACCCAGAACTTCGTGGAGAATATGTCGGTGACCTAGCCACATCGTACCATCAAGTGAGGCATCTCACTGAATGGAGACATCACCACTGATGATCACTACAAGGTTTGGATTCAGTTGCAATAGACATAATAGGATGAATTCATCAAAAGTCAAAAAATAAGGGATTTACTTAGAGTTAGCATGCAAGAGATGAAAAAGAACAAAAGGAAAAGGATTTAGATTTATTTCCTTCATCAGTTTCAGCAAATTAATTAGACTCAATTTAGCTTATGTGATATCTTTCCTTTTTAGCTAAACTCATTGTAATCAGCATTTAATGCAACATTTAATAGAAATAAAAGCAATCCTCTTCATTTAAATTAAGCACAATTATACATACAAATCGCTTCTGACATTTCTCCTATCGTTGGGTGGCTTGCCCTTACAAGTTTTCCATCCAACTATTTTATTCTCCCTCTCCTTTTATTTATCCTTAACTTTTACCTAGGCTACTCCTTTATGGAGTTTTCAACCTAGCAGTATTTGTTTTCCCTAACTTTTGCCTAGACAACCTCTTTGAGGTTTTCTCCCTAACGAGACTTTATAGAAAGTATTTCTTAAGCTTGTCTAGATTGATGAGATTTTTGAACTCATTCCCTTCTAGATCAGACAAAATGGCTGTATCCTTTAAGAATATCTTCTTCACAAAGTAAGGTCCTTCCCAATTTGGTTTGAATTTTTCTCTCGGATCAGTAAGAAGTGATCTCATGTGCTTCAATACCAAATCACCTTCTTTTATCTTTTTCTGGCTTGATTTTCTTATTGTAAGCTCTGAAAATCCTCTTCTAATAGAGTTACATGTGATACATGGCTTTTAATCTCTTCTCGTCCAATAACGTCAACTGTACTAGCCTACTTTCCACCCACTGATACTCAAAAATCAAAGATTGGATTTCCACTTCCACTAGTAGTACTGCCTCACACCCATATACTAGTAAATAAGATGTAACCCTAGTAGATGTTCTTGTAGTCATCCGATATCCCCATAATGCAAACTATAAATATTCAGACCAATCCCTGTAACTCTGTATCATCTTAGCCAGGATCCTATTGATGTTTTTATTCGCAGCCTCAATCGCACCATTAGCCTGAGGATGATAGGGAGATGACCGGTGATGCTCTATCTTATAGTGCTGGAGTAATACAGTGATTTCTAATTGAAATTGAACCCCATTATCAGTCATGATATGGTGTGGCAACCTATATCTGCAGATTATATTTCTTTCTATAAACCTCACCATCTGCTTTGACCCAACAAAAGTGTACCACTCAGCTTTCACCCATTTGGAGAAGTAATCCATTGCCACTATAATATACCGATGTCTGTTCGACATAATCAGCCTTATTTCTCTGATTATGCCAATCCCCCAAGCTGCAAAAGGCTATAGAGATGTCAACCCTTAAAGTTCCATTGAGGGCATATGACTAACATCCCCAAAAGCTTGACAATTATGGCACTTTTTCATAAATTTGACATAATCTGATTCCATGGTCAACCAGAAGTACCCCCTATCGAGTTATCTTCTTTGCCAAAACTGTCCCATTCATATAGGGCTAGCAAACACCTGTATGCATAGTTTTCATAATCGTATGAGCTTTTTCTTTATCAACACACTGTAAGTGTACCTCAGTTGGTATTCTTTTATACAACATACTGACTAATAAACTGTCTAGATAAGACCTTTAAGGATACCTTCTCCTTCTTATCTACATCCTCAAGAAACTGACCCGTCTCGAGATACTTCTGCAAATTATAAAACCATAGCTTTTCTTGTGGACCCATTGGCATTACCCTTATTTTCTCATAACACAGAGTCCTAGATTTTGCCAAAAATAATGGCTTAGCTGGAACCCGTGTACCACTTTTCCACATTGAGGCTACTATAGCCAGAGCATATGCTACTTGTTTGATCCATTTCGAGAGCTTATACATGTACGTCAGTTTTATTATCCCATATTGATAATTAAAACCCAAACTAAAAATTCTAAGTAAGAGACTTGCCTTAAACACGTGTGTGGAAGGAGTACGGTTGGAAGGTTGTGTTTTTGAGACCCTATGTGTGTTTGTTTGTTTATTTATCTATTAGTTTTATTAAACACCATAAAATATCTACACATCATGCATACACGTCATGCATATTTCTAACCTTTTATTTTACAGAAATAGATCCTCCACCCTCTATTTGGATATGCACTCGGGAAGGTCGACTAATCAGATCTACACTAATTAGAGCTACTCCATTTACCAAAACTGCAACAATGTCTAATAACTCTGATTTGGAAGCTTTTAAGAAATAGTTGAAATAGGAGATTGCTATTAATACCAGGAATATTATATGAGAAGTCATAAGAGAAATGTTTCAGACAGCTAGAGGAAAGCAGCCAATTGACTTGGATGAGGGTAAAGCTACTATTGGGAAACCCAGGGACAAGGATGATGATCTCAAAACTGTGCTTTCTGATTCTCCTAAGTAAGAGTTTCAAGCTTCTGAAGACTTTGAACCACTAGTATGGGCTAAGGAAATGGCAAAGATGAAATCTCAGATGCAACTTCTGATGAAGGATAAGGGTATGGATGCTTCAATGGACTACAGTGACATGAATTTTGATAATAAAGATCCCTTGCCGAAGAAATTCAAGTTCCTCGACATGAAGAAGTATTCAGGAACTGAAGATCCCTACTTGTATTTGAAGCAATTCATCACTCATATGAAAATAACTGAGCTAACTAAATCTCAGATTGTGAAGCAATTCTTATTATCCTTGGAGGGAGCACCGATCCTTTGGTATTATTCTTTGAACCCTCATATGCAAGATGATTGGAAAGAACTATGTACTGCATTTGTGAAATAGTATGGGTTAGACTCTCAGTTAGAGGTATCATTAAGAGATTTGCAAAATACCAAGCAGAAATTCAATGAATCTTTTACTGATTATCTAATCAGGTGGAGGGGTGAGCTAGCACAAATAAGAAATCGATCTGCCGAATCTGATCAATTGATGCTCGCTATTGAGGGATGTATTCCACCACTTGCTAGGAAGTTGAATGATCTAGGAATCAAGAATTTTGAAGAACTCTATAGGTTTGGGGTTCAGAAAGAGACTGATGTAGCTCATGAGAAGAAGTATTTCAAAAGAAGATCTAGGAACAAAGAGGGACCAAGTAGTAATGTCCAAATCAATACTATTGAGCGGCCCTGAAAGTTTTCCAATCTTAGAAGACCCCTTTCAAAAGTCCTCAAAAAACTCATCAAGAAAAGACTCCTTCAACCTCTGCCACCAAAGACTCCATTTTCCAATGCCAATCTAAAACTCTTTTGCAAATACCACCAAGTCATCGAACACGACACTAACCAGTGCACCCGCCTTAAACATGACATCTAAGACCTCATTGACTTTGAAAAGTTAGTCGACCTAGAAACCAAAAAGCCAAACACCCAAACAAACCCTTTACTAAACTACTGAAATACCCAACCTCTAAATTAATAAGTCCTAATAATTGGCACTGGTTTGACTGAAGAATAAGTGCTAAACTCATTTACTGACCTTGAACTTACCCAATTTACCCAACTTGAAACTACCTGTGAGGGGGGTTTATTTGTGAACATGATAGATATCTAGTCTTTCAATGATAAAGAAACCGAGAAAGGGATTGATGTGTAGGAAAGTGAAAGAGAATGGGTGGTCGAGCATGTGGCATTAGCTGAAGAGAAGGAGGAGAAAAAGGAAGAACTAGTTAAGAAAAAAGAACCTGAAGCTAAGTCTAAGGTTGAAAAGAAGGAAGAACTAAAGAAAGAACTACTTGAGAAAATAGTTTCCAGCATCTGGGAGCTTTTGATGCAGTCTAAGATTCATGAGGATGCCATGGTCTAGGTTTTTCATGAGAGGAAGGTTTTCACCAGCACAACCCCTCAACAGTTGGTGAGTTCCTTAATGAAAAAGCTTGAGGGGGCAATTGTTTTCACTGATGAGGATCTATTATTAGAAGGGAGAGATTATTACCGGCTATTGTTCATCAAGGCTGATATAAAAGGGAAGATGACCTACTTTGTGATGGTTGACAATGGGTTAGCCATAAATGTATGCCTTTTGAAGATACTGTCAAAACTCAGTTTGACTGCTACTGATCTATAGCCTATTGATATGATAACCAAATCCTATTATGACATTAAGAGATCAGTGGAGGGTACATTCAGAACTCTAGTCAAGACTGGGCCCATCGAGGCTTGGGTCACTCTCCATGTGATCGACATCCCAGTCACTTTTATTGTGATATTAGGAAGACCTTAGTTCCATCCCATGGGAGTTCTTTCCACTCTCCATCAGAAGATCAAGTTTCCACATGATGAGAAGATAGTTGCTATCACAGCTGAATCTAAGGTAGCCATCGCAGCTTTAAAGTTAGCTCCTAAAGAAATCCCTCTGAACCCTAGTTTTGAGGTCTACATGATTTATAAGGATTCCATAGAGGAGAAGGTCTTTAACATGCTCAAGAGAATGAATTTCATGCCTGGATTGGGACTGGGAAAGAACCAAACTGGACCACCAGAATTTATGGAAGCTAAGCTATAAATTCTGAAGCATGGACTTAGCTATCACTGAGAAAAGGATGGACTCGATAATGAGGAGGAACTGTCACTCTGGGAAAGGTTCATTTGGGAAGGGAACTATAATCCCTATAAGGGTAAACCTGAGCCTCTATTTCTGAAAGGAAGGAAGGTCCCTAGGTTTGAGATTTTTGTGGACTATCTAGGTAAGAAGAGCATGGATAAACTAGCACTAGAGGAACTGATAGTGGATGAGGAAGTTGCTGCTGCTATTGTAGAACTTACCACTAGCAAGACGGATGTTGCAAAGAAAGCTTTGGATGCTGTTGCCGAAAAGGATTCCAAAGGAAAAGGGATCGATACAAAGGGAGTCGAGATTACTGTTGAAGATGCTGGTTAGAGTGAGGCTACTGCGGATGGACTTAGAGACATTCATCCAAAACTCTTTTATTGATACTTTTTCTGATGACTTTGATGTTTCCCTTGCTAGTCTGTTTGAACTTGATGATTTGTTCTTTTCTAAAGTTGATGCAGTAAAATCTGACTTTGCTTACTTGTGTGATGTCTTATCTAGTTGTTATGCATATTGTGATGATCATTTCATACATACATTTGACATTAATTCTGTACAAACTGAAACATTTAACTTAGGTACAATTAAAAATCCTAAAAACATAATAATTGCTTTTGATCTTTCTCCTAATGAGAGTGAAAAAATGAAAGAAATTCTAATAAAGAGACAAAAAGTATTTGTTTGAGGCTATAAGGATATGTCGGGAATAGATCATGAGATTATGGAGCTTGAGATTCCTACCTATCCTCATGTCATGCCAGTCAAATAGAACAGAAGAAGGTTAAGACTGAAATGGGCACTCCCAATTATGGAAGAAGTTGAGAAATAGTGGAAGGTAGGATTCCTTGAAGTGGTTGACGACACAAAGTGGCTTGCTAATATCGTACCGGTACTAAAAAAAAGATGGGAGAGTAAGAATATGTGTTGATTATTGGAACTTAAATAAGGCCTATCTGAAGGATGATTTACCCTTACCCTATATTAATACACTGGTAGATAGTACAACTTCGAGTGCGATGTATTCTTTCATGGATGGATTCTCTGGGTATAATCAAATTAAGATGGCTGAGGTAGATAAGTTGAAAACCTTATTCATCATTGAGTGGAGAATTTATTGCTACTTAGTGATGCCATTTGGACTAAAGAATGCCGGAGCAACATACTAACGGATGGCCACTACTATATTATATGATATGATCCATAAGGAGATTGAAGTGTATATGGTTGATATGATGGTTAAGTCTCTAACTAGAGAAGGACACTTTGAACCTGTAGAAAAGTTCTTAGATAGAGCCGAGAAGTACAATTTAAGACTGAATTCGAAGAAGTGTGTATTCGGGGTTGCTTCAGGGAAACTATAGGGCCATATAGTCAGTAGGAGAGGCATAGAAGGTGATCTAGATAAAGTAGAAGCCATCAGTGAGATGCCAGCTCCAAGAATGGAAAAGGAAGTGAGAGGATTCATAGGGCATCTACAATACATCAGTCGGTTTATAGCTAAGTTAACTACCATATGTAAACCATTATTCAAGCTGCCTAAAAAGAATCAGCCAGTGGTTTAGGATGATTGATGCCAGCAGGCTTTTGAGACTATTAAGAAGTATTTAATGGAAATACCTGTGTTGCAACATTCGAGACCGGAGAAGCCATTGATTTTGTACTTAGCCATCGAGAAGGAAGCTGGGGGGGCAATGTTGGCACAAGAGGATGAGAATGGAGTGGAACATGCTGTATACTACTTGAGTAAGAAGTTTTTGCCTTATGAAGCCAACTACATCTTGGTAGAAAAGACATGTCTGTCAATTGTATGGGCGATTAAGAAGCTTCGACATTACTTCTAATCTTATAAGATTTAAGTGGTGTCAAAGCATGATCCTTTGAAGTACCTCTAGCAAACTCTTTCTCTCACAGGAAAGTTAGCTTAGTGGTTAGTGCTGCTTATGGAGTTTGACATCGATATTCATCCAGGAAAGTGAGTAAAAGAAGGGCTGTTGTAGACTTTTTGGCATAGAATCCTGTGGATGACAATCAGGAATGGGAATTGGAATTTCCCAGTGAGCATTTAGGAGCCATTGAGGTGCAAGGATGGTATATGTACTTTGATAGTGCAGTTAATAGTAAGGGGGCAGGTGTTGGGGTAATCTTGATCACTCCTGAGGGTGAAATGATTCCCATGGCAAAAAGCCTGGAGTAAAAGGTGACCAATAATCAAGCGGAGTATGAAGCATGCATATTCAGACTAAAAGCTTTATGAAGTCTGGAGGCAGAAGAGATAACAGTTTATGGGGAGTCAATGTCGGTGGTGAAATATGTCTCCAAGGAATGGGAAGTTAAAGAAGATAAACTGAGACTTTATATGAATCATTTGACCACGGTTACTCTTTCATTTAGCCAGTGCAGATTTGTGTCTTTGCCTTAAGATGAAAATCAAGTTACAAATGCTCTAGCTACATTAGCCTTGATGTGGGAAAGTGGTACGCAAGTTCCAGCTAAGCCATTGATTTTGGCAAAATCTAGGACTCTATGTTATGAGGAAATGAGGGTAATGCCAATGGGTCCATAAAAAAAGCCATGGTTTTATGATTTACAGAAGTATCTCGAGATAGGTTAGATTTTTGGGGATGCAGATAAGAAGGAGAAGGTGTCCTTAAAGGTGTTATCCAGACTGTTTATCAGTCATAATGGTATGCTGTATAAAAGAAAGCCAACTGGGGTACACTTACGGTATGTTGATAAGGAAGAAGCTTAGACGATTATGGAAACTGCACATGCAGGTGTTTACGAGCCCCATATAAATGGGACAGTTTTGGAAAAGAAGATAACTCGACAGGGGTACTTCTAGTTTAGCATGGAATCAGATTGTGTCAAATTTATGAAAAAGTGCCATAATTGTCAAGCTTATGGGGATGTTAGTCATCTTACCTCAATAGAACTTCAAGGGTTGACATCTCTGTGGCCTTTACAGCTTGGGGGATTGACATAATCGAAGAAATAAGGCCGACTACATCAAACAGACTTCAATATATTGTGGTGGCAGTGGATTACTTCTCTAAATGGGTTGAAGTTGAGTCGTACACATCTGACAGGTCAAAGCAGATGGCGAGGTTTATAGAAAGAAATATAATATGCAGATATAGGTTACCACACCATATCGTGACTGATAACGGGGTTTAATTTTAATAAAAAATCACTGCATTACTCCGGCACTATAAGATAGAGCATCACCGATCATCTCCTTATTGTCCTAAGGCTAATGGTGAGGTTGAGGCTGCGAATAAGAACATTAAGAGGATTCTATCTAAGATGATAGAGAGTTACAGGGATTGGTTTGAATATTTACAGTTTACATTGTAGGGATATCGGATGACTACGAGAACATCTACTGGGGTTATTCCTTATTTACTAGTATGTGGGTGTAAGGCAGTACTACTAATGGAAGTGGAAATCCAATCTTCAAGGGTTCTACTAGAAATGAAGATTCCCAAGTATCAGTGGGTGGAAAGCAGCCTAGCATAGTTGACGTTGTTGGATAAGAAGAGATTAAAATCCATATATCACATGTAACTCTATCAGAAGAGGATTACTAGAGCTTACAATAAGAAAATTAAATCAGGAAAGATAATGGAAGGTGATTTGGTATTGATGCACATAAGACCACCTCTTACTAATCCGAGGGGAAAATTCAAACCGAATTGGAAAGGACCTTACTTTATGAAGAAGATATTCTCAAATGGTGTAGCCATTTTGTCTGATCTGGAAGGGAATGAGTTCAGAAATCTCATTAATCTGGACAAGCTCAAGAAATACTTTCTGTACAGTCTCACTAGGGAGAAAACCTCAAAAAGAGGCCGTCTAGGCAAAAGTTAGGGCAAAATAAATACTGCTAGGTTAAAAACTCCATAAAGGAGCAGCCTAGGTAAAGGTTAAAGTTAAATAAAAGAAGAGAGAGAAAATAAAATAGTTGGCTAGAAAACTTACAAGGACAAGCCACCCAACGACAGGAGAAATGTCAGAAGTGATTTGTATGTACAATTATGCTTAATTTAAATGAGGAGGATTTCTTTTATTTCTATTAAATATTGCATTAAATGCTTATTACAACGAGTTTAGCTAAAAAGGAAAGATATCACATAAGCTAAACTGAATCTAATTAAGTTACTGAAACTAATGAAGGAAATAAATCTAAATCCTTTTTCTTTTATTCTTTTTCATCTCTTGCATGCTAACCCTAAATAAATCCCTTATTTTTCTAACTTTTGATGAATTCATCATGTTCTGTCTATTGCAATTAAATCCAAGCCTTGTAGTGATTATCAGTGGTGATGTCTCCATTTATTGAGATGCCTCGCCTGATGGTACGGCATGGCCAGATCACCGACATGTTCTCTATAAAGTTCTAGGTGAGAGGGCTAGGTTGAAAACTATGTGTTGGTTCAACGATCAGTTGCTTCTCTCCATACTAGCGGTAAAGACGATTCAGGTAATAGAATAAGTAGATGTTTAGGCTAACGAGAGGAACATAGTGGGTATATGTTCTGGTAGCCACATATTTGATGTTCCATTAAGGACACATCCATTGGACTCCAGCATCTAGGAAATTGGCTAACCACTCTTTCATATCAACTGGGAGCTTTTGCAAAGGATGAGACCGCACCTGCTTTGGTTTGTACTTCCTGATGTTTTGTGGAGGTGCTAACAATTTAAATTTCTCCTGGAGCCAAATCTGTAAAAATGGAGGGTTATTCAAAAAAGAAAAAAAATGGAAAAATAAAGAGAAAAAAATTCACCTCCAACAACACAGGGCTCCCAGCAAAATGGTGTGTCATGGATAGAAAATATGTGTCTGAATTAGAAGTATATGAGTATCTAGTGCATTGTCATGAGTCTTCTTGTGGAGGCCACTATAGGGCTACAAAAACCGCAGCTAAGGTGTTGGAGTGTGGATTTTATTGGCCTATATTATTTCGAGATGTGCAATAGTTCATAAAGCAATTTGATCGGTGCCAAAGGATAGGAAACATTTCTAAACATCAAAAGATGCCACTTCAGTACATTTTTGAAGTGGAGATCTTTGATGTTTATGGATTGTATTTCTTGGGACCATTTCCCTCATCATGTGGAAATCAATATATTTTGGTAGGAGTTGACTATGTCTCCAAATAGGCGAAAGCAATTTCCTCACCTATAAATGATACCAAGGTGGTGCTTAAGTTCCTAAAGAAACTCTTTTCAAGATTTGGAGTACCAAAAGCCATCATAAGTGATGGGGGATCGCATTTTTGTAATCGCCAATTTGAGTCTTTATTGAGGAAATATGGAGGGAGGTATAAGGTGGCTATCCCATATCATCCTCAAACAAGTGGTCAAGTTGAAGTAACAAATAGGGAGCTCAAGAAAATTTTGGCAAAAACAGTGGGCAATTCAAGGAAAGATTGGGCAATAAAACTTGACGATGCTCTTTGGGCATATATGATAGCCTACAAGTCAATAATTGGTATGTCTCCCTATTGACTTATGTATGGGAAAACATGTCATTTACCATTAGAGTTAGAATATAGAGCATATTGGGAAATCAAAGCATTGAATTTTGATTTAAAGGCTATGGGTGATAAAAGATATCTACAATTGGATGAGCTTGATGAGATTAGGCTCAATGCTTATAAGAATGCTAGATTGGTGAAGGAAAGGACTAAGAGATGGCATGATAGTCATTTAGTTAAGAAAGATTTCAAGGTTGGAGACAAGTTACTCCTATTCAATTCAAGATTGAAGTTGTTTCTGAGTAAATTAAAGTTAAGATGGAGAGGACCGTTTGAAGTGACATAAGTGTTTAATTATGGAGCCTTGGAGCTAATTGATGGTAATGGTTCCAAGTTCAAGGTTAATGGTCAATGGTGTAAAGTTTACTATAGAGGTATATTTCCTAAAGAGAGGACATCACTTAATTTAAATACCCCAAATTAGTAAGTCATATTCATATTACGTTTATTTTCTTTTAATAAGTGTGCATAGATTTTTAGTATTAACATTTTTAATAATTCTAGCATTTTAATTAGTGTTTGATTATTGTTATTATTGTTATTTTGATTATATATTTTCTATGATTACGTGTTTAATTTGTGTTTTTAGTCACTTTCTTTAAAAAACATTGCATTTTATTAGAAAGAGGTGCTGAGTCAGCACCCCAGGCACAGTTTTATGCCGAGTTATGATAATGTTATTCTGTCATGACTCGACAAGGTCTTTTTATATGTTCCAAGTCGTGACAATGTTATTCTATCATGACTCGGCAAGGCTTCTAAATATGCGTCGAGTCGTGAGAATATGATTCTGTCATGACTCGGCAAGGCTTCCCTTTCCAGATGTCGAGTCATAACTATTGGTTTCTATTACCACTCGGTAACTTTCCTTTTGATTGGTGCCGAGTGCATGACTTTCTCCCACATTCTTGTCTTCTTTGTTTGCACACACCAATTCTTACACATTCTTTTCCTTCTCTCATTTAAACATTTGAAAAGTTTTTAACTTTCATTCTTTCCCCCCCATTTCATTATTTTTATATTTATTTCTTTCCTATTATACAAACATATTCACATTTCCATTTTTTTTACACATTTCTCTACACTTTTATTTTCTCTAAACATTTCTTTAGACCTTTATTTTCTCTACCCATTTCTCTACATACATTTCTTTACAAATATTTCTCTACACATTTTCCTTTATTTTTATCACTATGAAGAAAGCCAAATCATTTTCTAAGGCTTCCAAAGGCAAGGCCATCATTCAAAGTGAGAAGGAAGACCAACCTATTGATCTAGCTCCAAGGTATGAGGCTCCTTTTCTTATTTTTCATGAAGTTGAGGGAGATAAATATGTTCAATATACAATTAGAGAAGTTGTTGGTTCTAGATTCTTGCTTAAGTTTATTATTGAAAAAATGGGCATGCTTAATGTTATGGATAAATTGTTGAAGTCTATAGGACTTAAGAAATTTGTTGATTTTGAAAATAATTCTTATATGCAATTGACTCAAGAATTTTATTATTCTTTGGCTTTGAATTAAACGGATAAGCATGCTCTAGACTTTTGCATGTTAGGCACTAATTATCAATTGACTCCTAATTTCATGAAGAATGTCTTTAGTTTTGCTAAAGATGATGTTCGTAAAATGCCAAGTGAATTTAGTGCAGACCATTTTTCGGCATTCTTGATGGATTTGCCTCCCTATTTGGATTCTAAAAAGAGTTCGGCTATGTTTATCAAAGATCACAAATTTTGGCTTTACTTACATGTCTTGTGTTTGGGAAATCAGAAGGCAGTCGAGTTTCCACCCAAGAATTATTTTTAATATGGTGCATTCATAAAAAGAAACCAATTTGTTGGAATTATTGGCTTTTGAATCAATTGCTTAATTGTTCCACCACATCTATGGGATCTTTTCACCCAAGGTCATATGATTACTCAAATTGCTATTGCTCTTGGTATTTTACAATCTTCTTTGTCAAGTATGAGATATGTTAGGATGATTCATTTCACCAAGCAAGCTTTTACTCGTGGAGAAGTTATTGACACTCACTTCAACCTCAAGCATGCAAGTGAACGTTCTTGTTGGATTAAGAGAGAGCAAATTTTCCAAATGGTACAGGTGGTGTAGGAAATTGAGGAAGAACATGATGACCATGATCACAATGCAAGTGCAGAGGGTGAAGAACAACAACCTTCTAAGAATGTGGCAATTGGAGAAGGAAGCTCTAGTGGTCCTAGTGATTTGGCTTTATGGCAACAAGTTCTCAATGGTCAAAGAGCAATGATGCAACAAATAGAGCAATTTAATGCTAGAGAAACTCATACGAGCATTGGAAAAGGTGCATGCCTCATACGATTAACCACCTAATTGAGCATAGTAGGTATCACATTGATTCCCCACCACCATCTCTGCATCAAGATTAAGGGAGCATTTTTAAACCTTTTCTCTTCACTTATATTTTTTTTATTTTCTTTATTGTGCTTGCATGGATACATTGAGGACGATGTGATTTTAAGTATGGGGGAGGGGTTAGTTTCTTTAGTTGCTTTATATTTTTATGTTTATGTGCTTATGTTCATATGTGTTGCATTTTTTTTTAGTTTAAGTAGTGCATTTTTAGTATACTATGCTAGGTTGCATTATTTCAAACAATTTTTGATCTTATTTTTATACTTTTTTTTTTGTATGTTGAATGATTTTGTTCTAATTTGGTTCATTAATATATTAAATTTTAAAGACACTTAGAATTTTGATTGAATATCCACTTCCTTTGCTTTATATGCTAAGAATTCAAACAAGGTAGTGTAGGTTTGATAGTAATTTTGCCTTGTTTTATTGCTTTTGGAATCTTTAATCACTTTAACTAACTAATATGGACTAATGAATTAAACTTAAGTTTTAGGAGAATGATATATGCTTATTAATAGAGGAAACTATAGCCATAATACGTACTTGTAATTAATCAATAAAGGATGAGGACTTTAAAAAAATAAAAAAAAAATTACGAGACGAAGCATAAAATGCAAATGCTTAAAAAATATATAAAAAAAGAAATAAATAAGAAAATAACTTGATGATGTTATAAATTCTGAGTAAGTCGTGTGCATTTATTTTTGCTCCTCATTTGCATTCATTCAGAAAGGATTTTTAATAATATCTTAAGTAAAGTTTTATTGTCCAAAAATTCCTTGAGATTAATTGCATTAATACGTGTGCTTTCTTTTGTCCTCTATAATTTAGTAGTTTTCCTTAAACTTGAGTTTGATTAATGAATTGGAATTTAATTTGACTTGCATGGATTTCATTTGTAATAATACTTGGTAGGGTTTCCTTTATTTTCTACATTATTATTGTCTTTGTTCTATGCTTTAGAAGGCTTGTGGAGTAGATGTTCAATCTCTTTTCTTTTTGTTTCTTTAATTTAATGTAGTTATGACCCTTATTAGTGCTTAATCATTTTGAATTAAAAGGAGTAATCTATTGATCTTTTGTCTGAACCTTCATCTTTGATCTTTGAGTTTTGCTTGAGGGCAAGCAAAGTCAAGTGTGAGGGAGTTTTATATATGATAATTAGCATAGTAATTTTAGGATGTTTCATGCATATTTAAGTTACATTTAGTTCACATTTTAGCTTAATTTTGATGCATTTCATTTCTAATCATAAATGCTTTTAATCTTCATTATTTTTAAGTAAATTTATATGCATTTGGATGGGTCATTAATGTTTTTGAAGTTTATTTAAAGCTTAGGAAAGTTATATGGTCATATAGAAGTCATGTAAGGTCAAAGGAGTTGAAAAAGGCAAGCTTTTGAGTGTTTGGGGCTGTCACCATTCAGCACGCCTCTTCCTGACTCGACACATAAGAGCACTATTATAACTCAGCATGCCTTTTCTACTCCTTCACAAGTTGTGACAGCAAGCTTCCTGCTCGACTCATCATACTCTTCCCGACTCGGCACGGTTGCGAGTAGACACGATTGTTCGGACCATATTGCACTCTTTTGGCCATAACTTCCTCTATAAAACTTGGATTTAAGTGATTCAAGAAGCTATGGAAAGCTATTTCAAAGGGCTACAAGTTTATGAAGACATATAGACTTAATTCATTTGTATGGATTGAATAAAATGCCTTTAAATTTACTAGAGATGTTAAAGCATATGACTATTCACCAAAGAGTGATTTGTACCCTTTTGTCTATTAACTTCCTAAGCATATAAATACTTCATCATTATTTGTTAGAAGATATACAACATTAGAGACACTTTTTAGCTATAGAGAAATCATTAACAAGAAGAACAACAAGAAAAAAAAGAAGGATAAAGAAGGCTTGAAGATTGAGAGGGCAATACCTGAGTTTGGAAGCTTTCTTATTTTCTAAATTGTGTAACTCTTACTATATCTTCTTGGAAGTATTTTATTTCTATGGATGTAGGCTAATTTTATATTGTTAAGATTTATCTTTATGTCATGAACCATGGTATATTAATTAATGAAAGTTAATCAATTTCTCTAATGAGTGTATTTTATGTTTATTATTATTCATGCTTGTTTATGTTTGGCCAACTTGAACATGATTTTAGTTAGAGTTATGCTTTGAAAGATAGTAAAACTAATGGAAGAAGTAAACATAACATGAATTAATTTAATGATTATAAATAACTTAAATTGTTTATGTCTATAATTTGGGATAGACTTTTCTTTATAATATGTATGCTTGATTTAAATCATTATGAGTGAGGATGAAAGTTAAACCATAGTGTTTAAATTATTAAATGTATGTTTAACCAATTTACAATCGAAAGAGTAAATTGGTATAATATTAGACCCAAGAAAATGCATCTCATTGAAGAATAATTAAATTTACATGTGAAAATGAATTAATAGATAAATCCTAATAAATGTTATAATTGCTTTAATTGTTGTTGTTTAGAATTTATTATGAATAGTTCTTCAAATAAGTTGTAGTTAATAGATTGAGTATTTAGATTTTATTTTAATTGATTAGAACTTTAATTAAATTCATTTGAGCCTTAAAGAAATTTTGAATAATTTTAATTATTGGATAACTCATTTAATCCTTGCAGAATACGACACTTGTACACATCATATACTACTATTTCGATCTTGTATACTTGCGGGTATTGTATTTCAAATTGTGCATAAACAAGTTTTTGACAGGAGTTTGGAGATGACATATCTGACCTATGTGGCCTATATTGATAGATTGCTCGGCATGGTTCCCCTCATGAAGGGAACTCGTACTATCAAGGTGGACTTTATCCTTGTGCACTACTCTACCATTTGACCCGATATCATTACTATGCCTAAATGGATCAATCAACTAGTTCGGGCCTTTATTTTCTATCTGCTTGGCACAATATAATTATGTGACACTGCGAGTTCCATTACATTGATGTTCCTAATGCCACTACAAGATCTGGAACTTGTCTCTTCTTTCAACTAAGGATCAGTAGCCCTAGCATATCTCTACTGGAGCATGGATGAGTTTGTCTGTGGAGCTAGGAGGTTTTAGAGGATTTGGCATGCTACTCAGGTACTTTTTTAATTCTTACATTATGTGTCCTGAGATTATGAATTTTGTAGGTTTAACGACTAGAGCTCGGAGTGATCAGAGGGGTTATGCCCATTTGTGCTAGGGATTTCCAAGTGTCAGGAAGATGGGGCACCAGTAGGACGGTTAGACGGGACCTGGTGAGCATCCACATTCATCGTACTCACCTCAATACCCTAGTTTAGGATGAGGTATGCCTATAAGAAAAAATTATATTAATTAGTAATCTATTTTTACACTCAAAGTCTTACATGATTTTCTCCTTTTATCATGTTGTGCATGATTCATAGGGTCCTTCGGAGGGCTGGTCTGTAGCTATGGTCCGTTCTAGGCCTTTAGCTGTCAGGAGAGTTCTGCTCAGAGGTCCTTTCTACCTGATGTGGTACCTCGGCAAGCACATTTGGGATTGGCACTTGGGGTCTGATCAGAAGAGAGTGCCCCGTGTCCCATCCTCCTTACATGTTCTAGACCCATCAGCTCATGGGCATTAACTTAGAAAGGTCATTGAGAGGGAAGATTGGTGATTAATTGTTTGCCCGTATCCCTATTCATTATAGGGTCTTCATTCATGTCGACCTATTATAACAAATCCTGTACCTGGTCTTATTTTACAGGTATGCTTTGAATTCTTTATGATTACCTTATTTGGTCCTCACTAGAGTTTTCTAAGTCGCTTTCTTGTAGCTTCCTGTCAGAGGAGCTGGTCCTAGGGTTTAATCTTCTACTTCTAGGGAGTGGACTATCCATCAAGCGCGGTTCAGCTCTCCCACTGCTGATGCTAGTCCCAGTACCTCCTAGGCTCGTGCAGTTCCTGGTCCTAATGCCTCGCAGCTATGGAGGGTTTTTGGTTTTTCACAGACTCAAGCATTTTTCAGTTTGGGTTTGCAGTTCCTTACTAAGCCTTTCTCACACATGCCAGACCTACTCATGAGATTCTGGGCCACTCATGGCTACATGTCCCGCTAGTTTTTGACATTAGATGAGGATCTATCACCTATATGTGCTCCTCCTATAGCTACTCACATGAGTTTTGCTAAATTCTTTTTTGCTTCCTGAAAAAATTACTAATACTAACACCACATATATACATATGCATGTGTAGATTCTTAAAGAGCAGGATGAGCAGCTGTACAAGTTAGTGGAGGCCAATCGAGATTTCATATTATTCCTTTCATAGCGATGGAAGGTATTTGATAGTGTGCAAAATAGCATAGTTATTTAGTATCATTTTGTTGTCTTTTATTTGTTTTGCATTTACATTTTAATTATTTATTGTATTTTTATATTATTTTTTTGTGCTTTTATGTCTTTTATTTTGTTTATATATTTTATAGGTCATTTTGTACTAATTTTGTGATTAAAGTAGCTTTGGAGTGCTTTGGAAGGTCATTGGAGTGCTTTGGAATGAAGAAAT
>CATIWO010095071.1:0-17654 GCA_949673435.1 Macaranga tanarius | reverse complement strand
GTCATAAAAGCAAAAATAATAGTAACAAGAAGACCTACAAGACAATTGGTGTTAGCTTTTTTCTCTTTACCATCATCCTCCTCCACAGCGTCATACTTCTTTTTTGTTGGCTTCCTTTGGACACAGTAGCCCAGACACAGCTGCTAAGACGGAAAAGCATAACAAAAACAACGATTGGAGCGAGATCTTCTTTAATTGATTTAGCCAAACCAAAGAATCAATTCATGCAAGACCCATTAGCCTCGTGATGGTCTGAGCAAGACCTAGTTGAAGCTCCACTAATTCATGCAAATAAAACCAAAGAATCAATTTCTTAATTTAAAAAAAAAAAACTGAAATAAGAAGAAGTCAAGAACAAGACAAGTATATTGTTGTTCGAGAGTTCTTTAATTTGTGTTGTAGTCTTCGTGGGTGTGTTGATATGAGGATGATGTTGTGTTGAATATTATATGTACAGATATATAAAAGAGAATAGGCCAGAGACGAGAAGAAAAAAAGGGTGGAAGGAAGATATATAGAAGGAAGGCGATACGTGTCTCGGAGAGACAACTAGCGGGCAAATTACCATTTTACCTCCTTAGTTTACAGGGAAGACAATTTATGGGTAAAAAAGTAATTTTACATATAAAATTACTTTTTTACCCCCAAAATTTTTTCTTTCTCCTGTAACATGAGGGGTAAAATAGTATTTTTTCCCCCTGCGTTGTCTTGCTCCGAGACACCAAGCAATTCTTTATATAGAAATAGGGACAAAGAGAGAGGGAGGGTGGGTAAGGAGACATTATACAGTGGTCCTGATCCATAATGAGTTGAAAGATCAAACAAATCAAAATTTAATATTTAATTAATGTGATAAAAACTAAAATCTAAATAGCACATAGATGAACCTTAAATGGCTTGATATTATTGGTTTGTCCTTCCAACTTATCATGAGTCATGACCATTATAAAATTTCTCGTGGGTAAGAGAACAACGTAACAATAGCTAAAGTGTGAAGTGTGAAGGAGAGAAGGCTCCATGTAAGCACTTAATAAACGATGTTAAAGCTTTTTTCACTGCATTGTTATTAGAGGGCTACAATACAAAAAAAACACTTAATTTTATACTTAAATAGTTCAAAAAAAACATAAGGGGCATATATGCTTATCGATATAAATATTAGGGGCGAAAATGAACCTTTGCCCAAACCTCAAACAAAAGCACCAGCAGCATGAAACCAAAACCTTCAAAAGTCGCTCGACTGAACCAGCGAGAAAAAAAGCAACCTTGCAACTCAATCTCCAACTCTCCATCAGCAGACGCAAAACTCAACTAACCCGTTAAGAATCTTAAGGTAAAAAACCCAAATTTAAACCTTTCATGTCATTTTTTTTCCTTTAATTTTATCAAGTTTATAGCTTTGGCCTCTTTTCTTCCAAGATTTTTTTTTTTTTTGTAAGTCTCTAACATACACAAGAAAATAGCCATGACCCATTTGCATAAACTTCGAGCACTCAAATGGGTTTTTTCAGATTCTGTTGGTAGCTGCAAAGTCCCATTTTTGCCAGCTGGGTCTTTTTTGTGCACTGCAAATAGCCCTAGGTTTTATAGGAGAAAAAAAGTTATTGATTATGACAATGTAGATGAAATTTCAGTAGACGTTGACCAATGTAGTGGTCCTATCTCTAATGCTGCTAGAAAACAAGCCCAGGCTGCACTTTTAGAGTACTTGCATTCCACTAGAAGCTTGCGAATTACTGATGCAGAACATATGAGTAAAAATTCACCATATTTTCTTGGAAAACTATTGAAAAGGGTTGATATTGAGGCAGATGTTGGGCGGTCTGTCACTCGTTTCTTGCGATATCACCCCATCAATGAATTTGAACCTTTCTTTGAGAGTTTGGGTTTAAAGCCTTATGAGTATGGGCCTTTTCTTCCACGTGATTTGATCTTTTTGAGTGATGATAGATTGCTGCTGGAGAATTTCCATACTTTGTGTAACTATGGGATTCCAAAAAATAAGATAGGTAGGATTTATAAAGAAGCAGGAGAAGTTTTTCGGTATGATTATAGGGTCTTGGCAATGAAATTTCGAACTTATGAAGAATTGGGGCTTGACAGGTCTTTTATGGGTAAAATGGTAGTCTGTAGCCCCAATCTTTTGACTGGTGATGTCAATGTAGATTTTATTAAGTCAATGGAGATATTGAGGAAAGGGGGAATTGAATTCTGTTGGATTGAGAAGCATTTGTCTGAGAAGTGTTCTTATAACTGGAGCCAGTGGCTTGTTCTTCTAAACTTATTTACCAAGACTGGTTTCAGTGAGCAACAGTTAGGTGGATTAATAAGACAAAGTCCAGGGGTCCTTTTTGAGGGTTCAGGAAATAGGACGTTAAATCTAATTGGGTTTCTAGTTAAATTTGGATCCTCAGTAAACGAAATATGTCCCATGTTTCTAGAATTACCACAAATGCAAGTCGGGAAATTTCTTTTGAATATCAGGCAATGCTTTCTTTTCCTCACTGAGATTGAGATGGAGACACTAGAGATTGGGAAGATAATACGTTCTCATCCACTTATGCTAGGTTCATGTAGTTTGAAGAAAACCAACAGCTTGCTTTCTTGTTTAAATGTTGGAAAGCAGCGACTTTGTAATATCATTCTGCAAAACCCACAAGAAATCAAGAATTGGGTAATGGGTTCTAGAATCGAACCTCTGCCAAACTCAGGTGAGAGGCTAAGATCCCAAATGCTGAAGAATAAGTTCCTCTTGGATATAGGATTTGTAGAGAACTCAAATGAAATGGAAAAGGCACTCAAGGTTTTCCGAGGCAAAGGATCAGAGCTTCAAGAGAGATTTGATTGCATCACGCAAGCAGGATTGGATAAAAAGGATGTTTGTGAAATGGTCAAAGCATCACCCCAAATTCTGAACCAGAAAAAAGACGTCATTAAAATGAAGTTTGATTTCCTTGTAAATGAATTGGGATATCCCATGTCATCATTAGTCTCGTTTCCTGCGTTTCTCTGCTATACAATACCAACAATCAAGCTTAAGATGGCAATGTACAATTGGCTGAAAGATCAAGGAAAAGTTGACCCCATGCTTTCCTTGAGTACTGTAATTGGATGCTCAGATAAAATATTTGTCAAGCGATATGTACAACTTCATCCTAAAGGCTCTAAGTTTTGGCAGTCTTTGAAGAAAAAGATCAATTCTGAATAAAGCTAGGATGCATATAATTTGTACTTTCACTGGTTCAGCCTCTGAGAAGGAGAAGATGCTTTATTCTGTTTCTTCCACAGGCTGGAAAACTGTTGATAATTTATCTGTACATGTTATGCGTCAAACAATTTCGCTATAGTTGGCTAGCAGAAAAGAGAAATTGAATGGAAGGCAGATTATAACCAGGTATTGTTGATTTGCTTTAGCTATTTATTCTTGTTTTCGACTTTGTTTCAGCTTTTGTCCCTCTGAGGAATGAATCAGTCAATTATGCTAATTGTATCTCATAATTGCGTTAAATATTGTCTTGACATAATGGCGTCAGAGTTTAATATTAACAATATCGTATTTATGCTTCAATTCTTTGTTATTGTTTGCATTTTACAACAGAATATTCTTTCCTGGTACTGTTCTAGTTGACAAATGCAGCCAGCCTAATTAATGGACAAAGCCTCTATGGTGTTTTAAACAATGATAGCATTTTGTGCAGGTGCTGTACTGATGATTTCCTTGTGTATTTCTAGATAATCTGAATTAATGATCTAGTTGCATCAACACTACTTACATTTTCCTTAGCATAAACTCGACTCAACTCAACTAAGCCTCAGTCTCAAATTAATAGGGGTCGGCTATATGGATTTTCTTTCGCCAGTCCACATGATTATAAACTACATCTTCAGAAAGATGCATAGCCAATAAATCGACTTTCCTTTGTGTATTTGCTTACATTTCATTGTTGGGTAAAAGATGTTTTGATAATTAAAGCTGCACTATGCATTGCTTTAAATTTAGTGTTTCATGAGAGGATAATATACTTGGTCATAAAGATATAAAACAAAAAAAATCTAAATGACGCATTTTATTTGGGAACTAATATATAACCATATTATTTGACAAGCTGGATCTGATTAGCTTTGTGCTTTTGCTTGAGGGCACATGTTCAGAGTTGTTTAATTGTTTGTATGCTTATATGTTATACATGCTATATTGAACCAGTAGTTGTAGAGTCTTGGATTAACCTCTGATTCCATAAAATGCTGACAATATAAACTAGAGGAGGTTATTTTTACTTGCTCCTTAAGTTCTTGCACGTTTCTCTTCAACTTCTATCTTCTTTTCTCTTCTCTTGTTTTTGCCTACAACAGTAAAAAATGACATATAAATGCAACCTGTTTGTGGAATTTACTGCCTATCACTCATCGACTAGTGAGACTTCTGAAGTTCCGGAACAAATGACCTATCTTGCACGAGTTTGTTGTTCTATTGCAGTGAGAAGTTCTGTCCTAGTTCCTGGAGTCCCTGTGTTGTGTTCTCAGTAGAAAATTTTCCAACAGTGCAGTGCACCAGTGTTCTTTGATGGCATGGTTAATCTAAGTACATATCTAATAAGGGCGTCACTTATTTTATTTCTTTCATTTGGTTTTGGTTGCAGACTTGCTGTGCAGAGCTCCCATTGGCAAACCTGCTGATACAAAGGCTTAACTGTCCATTAGAAGTTTGCTGTGCCCATGATTGCAGTGCCTTTACCAATGGCCGCTTGATACACCCAGCCTTGCACTACCATTAGTCGCTACTCTTATCATCGAACAATGGCATCATACCCGACTTCTACCCAAGTTTTGCTCTAAATCTGCGCCATATCAAAAATAAGCTCAAATTTTGACGCACCTGTCTTCCTAAAAAATAACTTGCTACATCAATTGAATCTTTGTATTCACTCTTGCCAGTTATTTCAATTCTTGCGTTGTATTTTAGCCGCTGTCGTGGTTTTACATCACAGAAGTGTAATTATGTATAGTTTGAGATGAGCCAGGAAGGAATGCTTCAAATTGAAGGGACACTGAAATTCTGATTATTGGATTTGCTTGTCGCTTCAATCAATGCTGCTAAGTTTCATATTCTATGATAGACGCATAGGTTTATATCTGCAAAAATATGGATGGATTGAGCAGAAATTGATTACTGTTCTCTAAGAGGGAAATCCATTATTAAATTTTGCTGACTTTTTAATAGATCTTTTATATGTGATAGATACTGCATTACTATTAATATTATCTCCATGGTGCCATCACATTTTTTGTGTGGCTTTTACAACTACAAATATATATTATATTAAATTCAGTCTGATACCTAAAGGATGCAGGTAGAGATTTACCTGTGGGTAGAAGCTACTCACCACTTGTAATGGATCAAAGTATCAAACTACCATAAGCACATCTTTTTTAGCTAATTATGCTTATAAACTTATGGAGAAAAATTAACAAAAAAATGAATAGAATAGAGAGACAGAAGATGCAATTTATGTTGATTTTTTTCACTCTTATTTTTTTTTTTATTAGAGTTGAACTTGTGGCATTTTATTCATTGATTTATCAATATATTTAAGTCCAATTTTATTATTTTTAGGAGAAAAAAAAAAGTCATTTAATAGATAATAGCATCAAATCCAAAGAAGTATCCATTTAATTTTTAAAAATATATGAACCTATTAATATATTATGTAAAACCTCAGGGACTAAAGTAGCAAAACTTAGAACTCACGTTTTTTCCAATTAAACCGGCGACACCATCTCGTATTCTTCTTTTTATTCTTCTTCTTCATCCTTGAAGCAGCTGCAAATTTTGCTCCTTTTCTGCAAAAACCGATTGCCGGAGTTCAACTGGTACCGGTTCCGATCAGAGCACCTACATGGAAAAAAACCCATTAAGCTACTTGGGTCCTCTTTTTATCACTGAAAGATTGTTTCTTTTTGCTTTACATACTCTGTTATCAACGTTTATGTAGCTAAAGTCTTGATTTTTTTCGCTTTGCTAATTTGGGTTTCTGTAAATTTACTAATAAAATGAACTTATCAGAGGAATGGAAATCTATATTTCCTATTGGAAGTGTCTTTAATGCACCTTTACTTCTCTCAAATCCCACCTCAAAAACCATTCTTGGTCCACTTTTCTTTAATCCAAAATCTGAAACTTTAACTCAACTCTATACCTCTTCTTCTCTGTTTCCTCCACTTTTAAATCCACCTTCAAAGTTTTCTTTATCAAGATTTCTCACCACTTCAACAACACTTGACTCTCCTATTCCTCTTTCCACTGCCTCCTCCATTGCTTCTCTATTTGGCCCCCAGTTTCATGACAATGCCGCTTCTTTGCTGGCATATAACCGCCTTCAATTCCTTAAGTTCCCACATGATAATACTGTTGTTGTGTTTTTCTCAACTGGGTGTAACCATGATCAAGTTGGGTTCTTGTTGCTTTCTGTGAAAGAGGGGAGTTTGCGTGCTGTTGGGGATTCAAAAGGTGGTGTCTTTGTTGCTAACAAGTGTTTGAATCAAAGGATTGTGAGGATTTTGGTGAACCCTGTTGAGGATTCTGAATGTTTTGAAGGTAATGCTGCTTCTTGTAGTTCTAAGATTATTGGGTATTTGTTGGTTCATACTATGTATTCTGTGCATTGGTTCTGTGTTAAGATTGATGAAATTAGTGAAAGGCCTTTTTTGGGTTATGTTGGTTGCAAGATTTTTAAGAGTTGTTCTGTTGTGGATGCTTGTTGGAATCCACATCTGATAGAGGAAAGTGTGGTTTTGTTAGAGAATGGTGGATTGTTTTTGTTTGATTTGAATTCTGATAGTTCTAATTCTTATTTTAGAGGAACTAGGTTGAAAGTTTTGTGGGATGATTCGGGTAAGTCCAGGAATTGTAAATGGTTGGGATGTCAGTTCAGTTGGCATCCCAGAATTGTGATTGTTGCACGTTCAGATGCAGTTTTTTTAGTTGATTGGAGGTATGATGAGTTTAAAGTGACTTGTTTAGCGAGTATTGATATGTTTGGTGTGTATGCTGGAGTTGAAAAGGAACGGTTTCTGGCTTTTACCAAGGCAGTTTCTGATCATTTTCATTTTGTTTTGGCTTCTGAAAACATGTTAGCTTTATGTGATGTGCGCAAGCCATTGGCGCCAGTCTTGCAATGGGCTCATGGTCTTGATAAGCCTTGTTATATTGATGTGTTTAAATTGTCTGATTTGAGATCAAACTCAAGGAATAACACACATGAATGGGCAAATACCTCTGGTTTTGGCATTATGCTGGGATCATTTTGGAATTGTGAATTTAGTCTCTTTTGCTATGGACCACCTCTACCTGGTCCAGAAGGGTCTATTGCTTCAGAAATTTCAAAAATATCCAAATCTGCCTATGCATGGGAGCTCCCTTCTGATCTTTTGTTGTTGGGTAATAAGTGCCAATGTGGAAGTTGTCTTGTAAAAGAAGAGTTTTTGAAGGATGCACTTCCTGAATGGATTGATTGGCAACAGAAGAAAGACATAGTTTTGGGCTTTGGCATTTTAAGCAAAGATCTCTCATCATTGCTCTTTGAGTCTGACGAATTTGGTGGATTCACTTTGATAAGATTGATGTCCTCCGGGAAGCTTGAGTCACAGAGATACTATGCATCATGGGATTTGGTTAGAAAATTAGAAGAAGCTCATAGAGATCCATCGTTGTGTTCTGAAGACAACTTGCTTTTCTCCTTTGGTGATGAGCAGTACAAGTTTCCTAGAAAATTTAAGTATTTGGAACTGGATTATCTCTCTGCTTACATCAATGGTAATCTTTCTCAAGTCTTGGATTTAAATCTGATGAAGACTTGCAAGGGTCCTCAGCAAAAAGAGTCGTTTAGTCTAGACTTTCATGAAATACTATGTGAGAAGTTAAAGATTTGTGGTTTCAGTCAATTTAGAACATCCCCTGCCATTAGTGTTGTCTTTAACAATGTCAGCTTGCCAACAAGCATACATGAAATTGCTTTGAGGAGCATGTGGGCAAGCTTGCCAATGGAACTCTTGCAGCTTGCCTTTTCCAGCTACTCTGAATTTCTTGAAGTACTTGTGGACCAGAAGAAGGTTGCTTTAGAATTTTTAGTTGTTCCAGACACACCCCAGCTGCCTCCATTTTTCTTTAGGAAGCCTTCGAGCCGCAGCAGTAGGTGGTCACCTAAAGTACCACGCACTGATGCCCTTGTTGGTCCAGTTCTTCCTCTTCCTATTTTGATTACACTTCATGAGTTACGTAATGGCTGCCTAAATTCACAGGATGAAATAGGTGGGTTTTCACCGGAGATGGAACTGAGGAATCGGTGCATTGAAGTAATGCAAGTGGCCAGAGAAATGGCCATGCCAGATTCAACTGTTGAGCTTCATGATGATGATGCTGTCTCCCTTGCTGATGACAGAGATGACATCTGGGTTGATTCTGGAAAACCGAAGTCTTTGTGTTTATATCGTCCTGTTGCAGTTCAGTGCTCTACTGAAGGCCACAAGGGTAACTATGTCCATAAGGATAATAAATTTGCTTTCATTATAGCGAAAGTGCACGAAAAAGATCCCAACTCCAACGAGAAGGTGGATACTGTGGGACAAGAATTCTTTGATGATCTGTGCCCCATTCACATGAAGTTTGATGCTGGTGCCATGGACTTCAGCTCTCAGGAAATGAAAGCTTATAATTTGTTGAAGAGGCGTTTTGCAAAATGGCAAGAAGAATTCAAACCATTTCAGGAGTTTTGCAATAGATTCCAAAAGCGAGCCACATGAATTTGTTTCTTTTTTTTTTTTTTTTTTTTTTGGTAATTTTTAATTCTGCATTCCTTGATCTGGGCTTTAATTAGGGGCTGGGATGTATTCCTTCAGGATATGATGCTAGAGTTCCACTAGATACAGGTTATATGGCGTCTGGTACAAGGCAGTTAAGAATTCTTAATTTTCTCTGGAAGCTCAGATGAGTAGAACTTGCACTTATTGGTGCTTGGATTGGAAGACAATGGAAACCATGAAGCATGGTGCAATTGCTTTTAACATTGAGGCGATGCCGGATTCTTTGGGATGAGATGAATGATGTATTGTTTTGTTACAAACTTGCGATACTGTATTAGGTTTGAATCTTTGAGGTATCAAGTTGGATTTTTCAAACAGCATGGAAGTAGCAAGGAATTAGATGATATATTTGGTTCTGTGAAGTGTGCCTCTATTCAGTTGTTGAGAAAGCTCTTCTAGGTGAATGTTGTCAACTTCTTTACAAGACACTCATTTATATTGTTTGACCTTATATTGTGCCTCAGAAGTTGTGCAGGTCAATAAAATGGAGGTATTCATGAATCGCAATCAAGGTAAGGACTGTACTGTGTTTTTAGTATTCATATCTGTGGGCTGTACTGCTCTTTTTGTTCAGTATTTAATTAAATGAACCTGTTGCCATGCCTGTACTCTGTTTTTGCCAGGACCATCGCAACCTCGTTACCTTCTCCAGACAAGAAGGAATGGCAAAGGAAGACAACTGACAAATTGTCACAACTGATGGCTGGAAAACCCTAACACAATGTGAAGGGGAATTTCTTCGAAATATGGGTGCGAACTGGATGTCATTACCATAACAAAGGAATGTACAATATTGCTCGAAGGATTCTTGATTCAATTGCATGCGCAGCAATTTGTTGATTAGAATTTCCTCCTGTTCATGCTTGATTTCACCAAGTCTTGTGGCTGGTTGCATGAATGCATCCTATTGAATAGCAGCGAGGAAATGTGTCCAAGTTTCAACTAAATCTGCAGTCCAAAGCGTGTAAAGGAGCTTCATTTTGACTAATCGCTCACCCCACACTTGACTGAAAAATTGTGCATTCTCTGGATGCCATGTCGGTATTCATTGGTTAGTTTTAGGTACTTGAAGATTGTCAACTTCTCTTGATCAGGTATCCTTAATTTGCTTTAGTTTTTTTCTGTCAGTCTCTGATACCTGTTATTTACTTTTTCAGATGGTTTGCTCCCCTTTTTGATGGCTTGTGCAAGTTTGCAATCATATTGAAGGTACTTTTGTATTATCACATGAGCCAATGAGCGTGTTAAAAGTCATGTAGACAGTTTCAACGTTGATATTTCTGCAACTTGCTAAATAATGAGTAAATTATGCTGCATTATTTTTCTTTGGGATAATGACATAGCTGCTGTCCGGACTTCTTAAAAATAGATAATATGGTGTCTTAAACTTTTTTTTTATATATATGCCAATTAAGTATTGCAACCTGAAAATTTTGATTAATATGTATCATATTGAGTTGTTTTTCTTTTACATGTCTCTATTTTCCAGCCCTGTTACTTGATACTGATGCTGTACTTGTCCCAATAAGACACTTTTTTTTTCTTGTGAGGGCATATGTGACTGGAATCATGTATAGGAAAAACAATGTAAACTAATTAAAGGACAGAGGGATTTAAAATCAAATGTAGTTGCAGGTTCATTTGCTAATAATATATCTGCAAAGCAAGCTGTTAACTACTGAAAAGAGGTTCAGAATCTGACAGGTTGGATAAAATTTTGCTTAATGATTTGTTCTGCCATTTTTATATTGTGAAGTCTGTATAATAAGCATAAAGGTTCAGCCTGCCAATAAGTGCTTTCCAGCGAATGCCTGAAACTTGCTTTCTGTGTAGTTTTGGCCTTGGCAATGGTGTTCTGTGGTTCTTCCAATTTGCTAGTCATTGGAGGAACCTATTAACCTAACACTGCCTTTCCTAAGAATTGTAATAATTGAACTTGTTATTAGATTTAATTTAAATTTTTCATATATATTAATATATTAAGTAACCCATTGTTCCCTCAGAGTAATGTTCGTGATTGGTTTGAGTTCGAAATGACTCAATTCTCTACTCAGCAGCTGGAGCTTTTTGCTCAAATTTTATGGAATATTTGGAACTTTTGTAACCAGGTAGCTCATGGAGTAAAATTCAACCTGCACAGTATTTTGGCTCGAAGGCTGCTGCCCAATTGTCCAGGTATCAATCTCAGCCTCTTCACTTTTCTGCTCTCTCGACTCCTTCAGTTGAAGGCAACATCAATGGCATCCTCCACACTTGCATGAATTTAAGTTAAATGCTGATGCTGCTCTTGATTACAATCTGAGTAGAGCTGGCTTTGGGTTGATTATTTGCGATGATGAAGGCAAGGTTATGGCTTCAGCGGGCAGATGTTGACAAACTGGTGACAGTGTTGCTCAAATGGAGGCCCAAGCTTTATTCTTTGGTCTGCAGTTTGCTTATGATGCGGGGTTCAGCAGGTTGGAGGTTGAATTAGACTGTGAAATGGTTATCATCAATGGTGTCTTGAAGCAGTTTAAAGGTGTTCAAGGCTGTGACAGTCTCAGTTTAATTATTGAAGACATTGTTCATCTGTCTTGTTTATTTTCTTCTATTTCTTTTTGTTTTGTTTCTCGTAATGGTAATTTTGTAGCTCATATTTTGGTAAAGTGCCCACTTTAGTTTGCAGGATGATGTTCTGATTATAGAAGTGCCTTCTTCGGTTGCTATTAGTGTACTTGAGGATTTTCCTCATTCTGTTAATTCAATTAAATTATGTACCAAATAATTAATTATACCAATTTTTCTTATTGTTTTTATTATTAGAATTGGATTGTATATTCAAATAATTGAAAATTTAATTTTTATTTTTAATCAATAGATGAGCATATTAAATGTCAATTGAATTGCTTATTAAATAATTAAAATTTTTATTTTTATTTTTAATTAATAAATTACCATTTTCATTCCACTTATAGAATATACAATATAAAATTTTATAATTAAAAGAATTGAATTGGGATCTCAAAACCTTGACTCCCATGATCCTACCAGAAATCAAACGTAGAACCAGATAAAACAGGTTCTGTCTCGTATGGCAATATCTTAAAGGCCCTCCTATATGTTGTTGATGAACGTGGCTTTTAAGAAAGGTGGATTCTTGAGGTCTGAATATTGATATAAAATGTGTTTTTCCTAAGAAGCTGCTTGAAAAGATCCAAGCAGCCAATTCTCTGAGAGTGACTCCTGTGTTTTCATGCATTCTCATATAATCAAACTTTATGCAGCTTCAAATATATATATATACAAGCAACATGAAAGCAATCAAGAAAATTGATTAGGGTCATAATAAAAAATATTTGATTTTGAGTCATCTGGGCAGTTGAATAAAAAATTTCATCAGACAATATTTTCTACACTACTACCATAGCAAGTCTGAAGAAAAAAAAGAAACATGAAAAAGTCATCCTCCCAATGTGTATTTCTTACCAGTGAATGGCTGAAACTTTTCTGTCTTTGGAGTTTCAGTTTTGGCTATCTTGGTTACTGACTCTTTTGGTCTGCTTTTGTTATCAGAGGAACCAAACACTAACTTTCCGATTCCTGGACGTCTCATTGGTCTGAATTCTGTCCTAGTTTCCGGGTTTGTGTCTGCATCAATTGCTTGCATCTTTTCCTGAACAGAATATGAAGGCAACTCTTCTCCAGGCTTCTCATCCAATCGTCTAGCTCTACCTGTAAAGGCAGCAAACGTTGGTTCCTTGCTCGGTCCTGTCCTGTCTTCCTCTTGTTCAATCTGTTTCACAGGTTTTACAGGCTCTACGTAATCTAGAGGAGGAGCAAAATCAACCTCGCAGTCAGTATCAAGAATGCAAATAGCAGAAGATGGCTTGGTCTCGACAATATCAATAACATAATCCTTGTAGTTATAGTTGATCGTAATGGTGTCTCCAGTGGTGAGGCAAAAGAACCTAGAACTCAAACTCTCTTCCAGGGCTGCTTTCGGATTAAGAATTTTCAGGAAATCCACAGAATGAGGCTGAAGTTTTACAAAAGTTCCCTTCTCCAGGCTGACACTCTTCAGACTAACGATTTCATCTTGTTGGAGCTGCAGGTTTTCCATCATCCAATTCGGCAAGAACACTGAACCCTCTTCAGCAGTGAACTCATAAACCCCGCAATGCGAAACCCTTTCTTTGTTACTGTTTCTGATTTCAAATAGCATTGGAAAATCAACGCGCAAATAGAGTAGACGGTACAAAGCAGATTGTGGCATTATGATCTGATCACCCTGTTCAAGATGATCTTTTTCCCCAGTTGTCCCAATCGAAGACAGAGGACGACATCTGTAAGAAGATTGGAAAAGTGAATGAGAACCTTCATCAGGAGATGAATATCTATATCCTTCTTCTTGATCAGGGCTGCTGAAATTGTAATTTTCTTCTTCGTCCTCCTCACAACTCCTCATCAAATCATCATCTTGAGAATGAGAAGGACTCGTATCATCATGCTGGGAAGGAGTGACAACTTCCTCAGGATTTTCTTCCCGTAAATTGTCCATGGTCTCTGGATCCTGAGGAGGAGTGATAACTTCCTCAGGATTTTCTTTCTGTACCTGCATATTGTCCATGGTCTCTAGATCCTGAGGAGGAGTGATAATTTCCTCAATCCTTCTCAGGATCTCTTCCTGTAAATTCTCCATGTTTTCTAGTAAATCACAATAATACACGTATGTTTCTTTTCAAGAGTTTGGGTCAAAAATATGTACTCATATAAATAAATAGCCGCCAAGCACATGCAATTTACGAATCACAGCCGCCACAACTTCTTTTTACAAGATTTGCTAGACTTGCCCTCCACTCCAAACTTTCTTTACCAAAATATACATGTCTTTGTGTATATATATATACCCAATTACTTCCCATCAAAAAAAAAAATATACCCAATTACTTCATTGGAAAAAAAAATAAACACTGTAAATTTTATTTTTTTTATATTTTTATAGTTATACTCTAATATAGAAATAACCTTATAAAGTCAAAATTTTGGTCTCAACTTCACCCAGTTATAAAAATAAATTCCATCACTTTATAATAAGTTATATTTTTTTTTAGATTTCATCTTAAGAAAATTTATGTCTATATGCTAATAATTATATGTATATCTAAAATATATATATTTTGTTACATTAAAAACATTAAAAGAAATGTAAAATTTTATATTTTATAATTATTATGCATATTTTTAATGTTGTATAAATATAAATATATTTATTAATTTTTTAAGATTATATTTATCTTTTTCCATTGATATATACCATTTGCAATAATAGATACTCAAGTCCAAAAAAAAAAAATCTATAACTGCAACTCTATTAACTCTATTTAAGTTATAAGTTATAGCCTCCTCATAGTAATGAAATTATGTTGGTTCCAACAACATAACTATAGTGAGATTTTACTGTATTTTGTTAGCATCAGACTATAGATGATTGGTGAGAGCACAGCCAGGCAACAAAGGCACAAGGCCTACAACAAGACAAGATGTTGCCGTCAACAATTTTCAGGAATTCGCATAGAACGCACATTTTTAGGCACTTTACATATAGGTCATTGCTGAAATATATTGCATACTCTAGGTATCCATGTTTTGCTTGACATGCTGACAGTAGACTGCCTTCATTAAATCCTGACGTAGAGCTAATTGCTTCCAAGATCAAGGTGGCCTCAGGGTGTTTTTAGGAGCGCTTATCCAAGGGGTACCTGCTATGGCAAATCTCCACAATGCACTGACATGTTCTGGTGCAGCATATTCAATTCCGACACGTGGTCCAATGAGTATGTTCCCAGGTTGTGGTCCATCCAAGAGCTCTAAACCACCTGAGGCATTTCCATTTATTTATTTTCAGGACTACATATTCCATTAAAATTTATAAATTGAAAACAATATTGAAAAACCTACCAGGAGAGTAAAGGGGATGGCTGGACCATTCTGTGGAAATCCCCAACGCTTGTCCAATCTGGGTGCAACAGTGCAGAAAATATACTAAGCATATTGAAGGGGACTGCCTATCCCAAAAAGCCATTGTAAAATACAATCATACACTTCCTAAGTTTCCATATTTCATATATCATTGACATTTCATTATCAAAAAGTAGATTATAGAAGCAAAAGAATGATATTTCATGTTGCAGCGCTCGTGAGATCAAATCCATACTTAGCACCAGCTGCAGGCCTCACTGGCTTCCACTACCAATGAGGAGAATTTATAATTATACTCAATATAATACATAAAGAAACTTGCAAATTCAGAAGTTAATGAGATAAATATGCCTGAATCATATATCATTTTCAGTCCATGAAAACTAATACTGTTGACCACTGAAGCAAAGGCTTGCTTTGTTCCATATTGACATTGTACTTATTTCTGCATCTGACTGTGTGTGTATAAAACAGTAATTAGAGCATATACCTACATTCTCATTCACATTTATTTTATCTTATGCAGTTGAATTCAACACAGAAAATTAAATTTATCATAACACATTTTAATTCTGATCACAAAAATTAACTTGACATTTTCAAACTTCCCAAAATCTAGAGAAACTACTTGTCACTAACGGCAGTCATGTTTGAAGTGAATAGCTCCAATTTGTTCATCACAAATACTCATTTGCTAATTTTTAACTTGTTATGCATTGTATAATTTCTACTCATGTGTTAGAATGATTGCATCACGAACATACTTTTAATTATAAAGGAACATAACTTATCCTCTTGCTCATCCCCCTCTCAAAAAGAGGAAAGTTATTATAATCCGTAACAAGTTTATTTATGTTTCCATTCGCTGATATCTAATTATGCCAAAGCTCATCAGATTTTTGTTTGCATATTTTTTCAGAACTTAATTATTCTGCTATCAAAGATTAAGAACTTCAATTCATGCATACAAATGAGTTAATAATTCACTCTATTGAAATAGCTACAATTTAGGCAAGAAAATACAGACCTTGCCAGGCCCAGTAAGAAGAACAGGCTTCTCTGTTTTCTGACCTCGACGCTGCTGAATGGTATCCAATCCTGTAATTAAGGACAAATTAATCTAAAGAAGGCAGTAGGACACAGTGAGTGCTTATAAAAGCCTTCTTTAAGATGAGACACCAGCTAAGTCTCAATAGAGGGTTCATTAACAAACATCTCAATTTCACGAAAGAGTGGTAGCACCATAATGAACTGAAATCATTGTGGCAGGCGCACTAAGCTACCTCTTGTTCTTCCATTCTCTTATCATCTTGAGCAAGTATTTATGATCTCTAGGCTGTACTTGAAGCCAATCAGCATGGTTTTAGCAGAGAGCTCAAGCTAATAATCAGTATTCTAAAACTAATGATTTTTTTCTTTTTTTGCCTTTCTAACATATTTCATTAAAAAAAAAAAAAGGGGAATCTGAAGCTATTTGATTGGTATCATATTGTTGTAGTAACAATTTTAACTGAACTCAGATTCTTATTTGGTCAATCAAAATTGCAGTTAAGCAACTTTGCCCTTCATTAGATTCTGCACGTGCTTTTTTTTTTTTTTGGTGTGTTTTAACAGAATTAAAATTGTCTTAGGCCGTTCAATCCACATTATAAGATAAATATGCATTTGAGGATGTAATGCAGAAGACTGTACAAGAGAGTTGGATTTTATTCCATTTCAAGGTGTGCATGGAAGCGTTTTACAATTCAACCACCATTTTTTAAGCTTCCACCAAAAATGCTTTGCTAGAATGATAATCACATTCGTGCAATACTAAGAAAAAGCCTAGCAGCCAATTAACACAACATAAAAAGAAGATGAACACAGTTAGTAGTTTTTAAATGGTGTGATAAGTGAAGCGACCAAAATTTACCGCTAATGGGAGCACAAGATCGTATTAGGACTGCAGCCCCAACACCTTCCTTGTCTGCAACAACATTGAGCATTGTATGGAGGCCATAGCAAAGATAAACATAAGCATGTCCTCCAGGTCCAAACTGCATACAGAAATAAATCATATACAAAATTACTTAAAATTTCAAAATTGTCAAATCATTCACAATCTATAATAATGCAATTACACAAATGAAACTTAATAACCCATTTCATCTTACAACTGGAGCTGTTCTTGCTGTAACCCCAAATCTACCATGACAAGCTGAATCATTAGGTCTGTAAGCTTCAACCTGCCCAACATAATTCCTTAATAAACTTTCAAGATTCCAACTTTCTATTATTATGCTCTCAACAATCAAAGAAAAGGGTATCTAACAGACTAAACAATCAAGAAATCATGTAAAATAAATAAACCCAGAAATAAAAATCCCCACTTTCCCATAAAACTTATCAAGAAACAAAACAAAAACAAAAATTGAGTTACATTACCTCAGTTATCTGAAGAACAACATCATCTTTTTTCAAGAACTTGCCAAGCAGACGTGGAGCAAGATCAAGAGCATCAATTTGAAAGAACTCAAAGGGTAATATTCTAAAATCATTAAAGGGAAACGGGTTTGAGTTAGGGGTTGGAAGCAGTGTTAGAGCATTGGGTTGGGGCTGCTGCTGCTGAGGTTGGCGGGACGTTGATTTAGTCTTAAAAATGGTTACAGATTTTGCTCGAGGTCGAAGGTTAATGTTGGGTTCGTTGGGCTGAGTTGTTTTCGTGGATTTAGTAGCGACTCGCTTGAATCGCTGAGGACTCTTCATTTGGGTGTTGGCCATAGAATTCATTACATTGTGCTTCTGGCTTTTTGCAAGGAAAGAGATGAATCGGTCTTGAGCCTTGACTTTGGCGGGTG
>CATIWO010094977.1:0-21031 GCA_949673435.1 Macaranga tanarius | reverse complement strand
TCAAGATTGAAGGACAAGCTTTCTCTACACCCTGGTGAAAGGAGTTCTCTTGTTAACATTTCTTATTATTCATCATGATTGGAATTGTTTTCTTCATTTCTTCATCTCTTTCTTTTCTTTTTAATATGAGTGGCTAGATTCCTTTTTAAGGTTCTTATTCTGAATTGACCATG
Source organism: Macaranga tanarius (assembly GCA_949673435.1). Classification (NCBI taxonomy): domain Eukaryota; kingdom Viridiplantae; phylum Streptophyta; class Magnoliopsida; order Malpighiales; family Euphorbiaceae; genus Macaranga; species Macaranga tanarius. The sequence continues at coordinate 20,858 of CATIWO010094977.1, read as the reverse complement.
TGCTTATTATGATTAATGTTATGTTATTAGTTTTAATTCATTAGTTATTGTTGTGCTTAATGTCATTTTGGGCTTGGCCAACCTAAGATTGAATTGACACTATAGAGCTTAATTGAGAGATAGGTTCTGTAGGATTAGGCAATAACCTATTAATTGCTTAATTAGTTGAGAGACAGTTAAGTGGATTAATATTGATTAAAAGGTTGTGATTTAAAATTGGATTTAAAAGACATTAGGTTAGTGAGAGCCGGTAAACTTAGTGTTAATTAATTCTCAATTAATCATAGGTTTATCTGAGAGGAAAATCTATGATTCCTAAGATCCCTTCAAAATGAATTAGAATTAAGTGAACCTAGTTAGTTAATCAATCTTTTGAAATGGTCAATTTAAGAATAAGAACCCTAGCTTTCAAACTTTAATTGAATTTGAGTTTTTCTTTATTTTGATTTAGTGTTAGTTCTTAAATAATTCAAACTCTATTTTATTGTCTAAACAAACAAACAAAGTGATTATTTCAATATTCAATTTTCCAATCTCTATGGGATGATATTTTATTACTACTAGTTGTGATTCTGTATGCTTACAGATTTGTACTCATCAAGTTTTTGGCGCCGCTGCTGGGGATTGGCAAGGAATTAATATTGTAAGAAAATTGTGTTGCTTGATTTAGATGTTAATTTTAATTTTAATTTTAATTGTGGTATTGTAGGAATTTTTATTGTTTGATGCACATCACACAAAGTGCAAGCAAACAAGGACTTGAGTTGATACCATTTGATTTGGAATTAGAGAAGACAGCTCATGAAAAGAAGAAACAAACAATCATATCTCGATAATCACCAAGCAAAATGGACGCAAGGGACTTAGAGAATGACCCACTAAGACAACAAGTTCTTTAAAATCCTCAGAATGGTCAGAGAACTATGCGAGATTTTGTGAGTCCTAATGTGCAGGGTGATCAGACACCAATTGTAAGGCCGGCAGTAGCAGCAAACAACTTTAAAATCAAGCCGGCAATGATCCAGATGATCCAAAATTCACCATTCAATGGGCTACCATATGAGGATTCATTTGGACATATGTCTAGATTCATGGAGTACTGTTCTATCTTCAAGATGAATGGAGTACAACCTGATGCAATCCGGTTGATCCTCTTTCCATTTTCCCTAATGGATAGAGCAAAGAGATGGTTTACAAGTTTTCCACCCAACTCCATCAACACTTGGCAAGAACTTTACACAGCTTTCTTCAATAAATACTTACCACTTGCAAAGGTGTTGAGGATCAAAAATGAGATTAACTCTTTCTTTTAAAGAGATGATGAAACATTCTACGAGTGCTGGGAAAGATTCAAAGACCTTCAGAAGCAATGTCCACCTCAATTGATTCCTACATGGGACTTGGTGCAATCATTTTACAAAGGAGTTAATCATGCAGTTAGAGTCAATATTGATGCAGCAACTAGAGGTACGATCATGTCAAAGACACCAAAAGATGCCTTGGATCTCTTTGAAGAAATGGCCAATACACAAAGTTTGTGGTCTAATGAGAGGACCATTATGAAGAAGGCTAAAGCCATAGAAGTGGACAATTTTACCATGTTAAATGCAAAGCTTGATGCTCTGACAAAAAGGATGGACAAAGTGAATGTTAATGCTATATCTATATTGTTTTCTTCTTGTGAACTATGTCAAGGAGGTCATCCTACAATAGAATGTCAATTGATGCAGGGAATGTCTATGGAGGGTATCAACTATATGGGCAATTTCAAAGGGCCTCAAAACCAAGTCTATGGTAATACTTACGATCCTAGTTAGAGGAATCATCTAAATGTTTCCTGATGTAATTAAGAAAATAACCAGTGGTGACCTCAAGCACCACCAGGATTTAGAGGTCAGAATGCACAACTACCTCAGTCTTAGATTCACTATGATAAAGGTTCATCTTCGGGAACTTCAATGGAAAGCAAGATGGAGAAATTCATAGATGTAATGTCAGCAAAGATGAGTCAACTAGATGAAGCTCAAAAGAGAATGGAGCAAATGATTCAAAATCATTCTTCTTCTATTCACAATCTAGAAGTACAAATGAGGCAGCTAGCAAATTCTTTATCAATAAAGAATCAATGTGTATTACCAAGCAATACGGAGAAGAATCCAAAGGAGCAAGTGAAGGCTATCATCTTAAGAAGTGGTACAGATATCCAAACCCCTAAAGCAATAATAGAGTATGAAGAAAAGAAGAAGGATTGAGAGAAATCGCCAGAAAGTGAAAGGGTTGAGACATCAGAAGAATCAAAAGTGAAGGTAGAGAATAAAGAGAAGGCAAAAGCACTATCAATTCGACCATATGAACCTCCAGTACTATATCCATAAAGGTTGAAGAAAAAGGAGTATGATCAGCAGTTTGCAAAGTTCTTGGAAAGATTCAAGTCACTCCACATCAATGTACTTTTTGTGGAATGTCTAGCTCAGATGCCAAAGTATGCAAAGTTCTTGAAGGAGCTGATTTCCAATAAAAAGAAGTTGTAAGAATATGAGGCGGTTACATTTACAAAGGAGTGTATTGGAATCATTTCAATAAACTTTCTTTAAAATAGAAGCAACCAGGGAGTCTTACTATTCCATGCTCAGTTGGAAATTTATCATTTCAAAAGTCTTTATGTGATTCAAGTGCTTTTATTAACCTTATGCCTTTGTCTATTTATAACAAATTAGGACTTGCACAAGCAAAACTAATGAACATCTATTTACAACTTGTAGATAGGACAGTAAATGAACCCGAAGGAATAGTTGAAGATGTGCTTGTAAGGGCTAGAAAGTTTATCTTTCCAGTAGACTTTGTTGTTCTTGACTTTAAAAAAGATGAAGATGTTCCATTGAGCCTTCGTATGCCTTTCCTCTACATTGCTAAGGCAATCATTGATGTTTATGATGGTAAGTTGACATTAAGAGTATGTGAAGAGAGTTGTAAGTTCAATATCTATCAAGGTATGAAACATCCTTCTAATAATGATTTATGCTTTAGAGTTGATGTTGTAAATGAATGTGTGAGTGAAGTCCAAGGAAGGAGGTTGGCAAATTATGATAAATTGGAGTATACTGAGAAATATATACAGGTACAAATCCCCCAATATGAAGAATGTCTTAAACACCAAATCTCTTTTTCCTAAATTCAATTACCAAACACTGAACCAGTACCACCATCTATCATAAAACCACCAAATGTAGACTTGAAACCTTTACCCCAACATTTGAGGTATATTTTTCTTGGATAGAACCAAACTTTACTTGTGATTATATCCTCTAAAGTCACCCAAAACCAAGAAGACTTACTTGTAAACATGTTAAAGAGGAGAATAAGGGCAATTGATTGGCAAATTTTAGATATAAGAGAGATAAGTCCATCTTATTACATGCACAAGATTCTAATGGAAGAAGGATACAAGCCAACCATTGAAAGGCAAAGGAGACTCAATCCAAACATGCAAGAAAAAGTGAAGATTAAGAGTTTTCAAGAAGGAGACCAAGTTTTGCTATTTAATTCCAGACTCAGATTATTTCCAAGGAAGCTCAGGAGTAGATGGTCGGGACCATTTATAGTGAGTCATGTATACCCCTATGGAGCTATAGAAGTTTGCAACACTCAAGGAGAAAAGTTCAAAGTCAATGGGCAAAGACATAAAATATTCCATGGCAGCATATTGGAGAATTCTTACCAATTGGCCTTCCTGACTGATCCAACACCCGGAAGATCATGATGGTCTAAGCTCATAGACCTAAAAGAGCACTTCTTGAGGGCTCAACCAAGCTTTTCTTTTCATTTTTAATTTTCTTTGTTTTAGTTTTAGCTTTGTGTTTTGAGTTTTGAATTTGTTATCTTGTTTTGTAGGAAGTGAAGACATGCTCTAGAAAAGATAAGTATTTAAATAAGAGGAGAAGCATTGAAGAATACTCAAAAATTGCAAGAGAGGAGAGCTAAAAGGTGAAAGACTCAGGCACAGTTGTGTCACTTTTATGCATGGTCGTGCTTACTTTCAAAATGTGCCAGTCTAAAATTCAGTGAAACAGGCACGGCCGTGCCACCTGATTGCAACACCATATGAATTTTTGTCCAATTTTCAAGCAATGAGGACATTGCAAGTTTTGAGTGTGGGGGAGGAAACATCAAAATATTTCATCTTCGAATGCATCTGACTAGGGGAGTTTTCTTTCCCTTTATTTTTCTATTTTTATTTTTAATTTTGTGTTTTGCATTTTAGTTTATTGTTGCGTGAATAAGAGACCATTTACTTGAGTTTTTGAGCCTATTTGTACTAAGAGTTAGTATCATTAGGTGTGTTCTTCTTGAGCAAGTGTGTTACTCTCCTTTTAATGCTTGGTTTGGATTATTAAGTTGGAAGGATAACTTGTGATTAAGAATTTTTAAATTTTAATGAACTTAATGCCTACTCCTTCATTGAGTGATTGAAATAGTGTGCTTGATAGTTGATAAAAATATTTGTAGAAATTTAAATGTTTCATGTAGTTCATATGTGTATTGGCACTATATCTAAAATGAAATAAAATAAATAAATAAGTTCTTTAAGCGAGATGGAGCGTAAAACGCACTCGTACATATACTCCAATGCTCTATAAAGGGTATAAGTATCCAAAGGACTTTATTGAGGTATCCACATTAAGTAATATAGAAAGGTGGGGGATACTACAATAGGGAAAGTATAAGGGATGAGTTATGTGCCTTTTAAGTGTTGGTAATGAAAGAACTACGTGAGTATTAGTGTTTCATGCCTACTTTCATTTTTCTTGGTTGTTAATTATGTTGTTTCATCAATTCAACGAGGGAGTTTGCTCTTCACTTGGTAATTGTTATGTTCTTGGTTATGAGTTATTGCTTTAATTTTTAGTTTTTAAACTTTGTATCAAAAGGAGAGTAGAATGGTTCCTCAAGTTAAGAACTACTCATGATATTAATTCTTTGTATAAATAGATTGTTCTCTTATTTTTGCTTGAGGATAAGTAAAGGCTCAAGTGTGGGGGTATTTAATGAGTGTGAAAAATACTTATTTTAAGCACTTTATTTTATTGCATCTTAGGCTTATTAGTTATATTATTAGTTAGTTTTTAGTTAATTTAGTTAGTTTTGTTATTTTGTCTTAATTATTAGGATTTAGTTGTTTTTAGATAATTTATTTTGTATTTTGTTTTGTAGGATGCATTGGGATAAAGATTGGATCAATCCTTGAAGTTTAGATAGGCTAAAGACTCAAGATAAGGAGTTATCTACATTGGAAATGAGCATGGCCGTGCTTAATTGTTGCATGACCGTGCCTGAGAGTTATTTTTGGGCATGATACAGGTGGCACAGCCATGCCAAAATCAAGCACAGCCGTGCAAGACACAAAGCTCAACAACATGTTATTTCTTGCGCAACCATGCCATTTTCTTGCGCACCCATGCCTGCCTTATGTGGTAGCCAATGAAATGATATTTTTTAGCTGAAGTTTAGATAGATTGGGACTTATCTCTTAGTTTTTTATTAGATAGAGTTTGAAAGAGGTTAGATTATCTTTCTTACTAGGTCTTTAGGTCTAGAAATAGGACCATTTCATTTTTATTAAAAGGTTGTTCCTAGTTTTAGTTCTAGTTCTTGTTTTTATTTTTGTTCTTCTTTTTAGTTCTTATTTTTGTTTTTGCTCATATTAGAATAGGATTTGGTTTTGAAGATTGAAGGACAAGCTTTCTCTACACCCTGGTGAAGGGAGTTTTCTTATTAACATTTCTTATTATTCATCATGATTGGAATTATTTTCTTCATTTCTTCATCTCTTTCTTTTCTTTTTAATATGAGTGGCTAGATTCTTTTTTAGGGTTCTTATTCTGAATTGACCATGTGCTTATTATGATTAATGTTAGGTTGTTAGTTTTAATTCATTGGTTATTGTTGTGCTTAATGTCATTTTGGGCCTGGCCAACCTAAGATTGAATTGACACTATAGAGCTTGATTAAGAGATAGGTTCTGTAGGATTAGGCAATAACCTATTAATTGCTTAATTAGTTGAGAGACAGTTAAGTGGATTAATATTGATTAAAAGGTTGTGATTTAAAATTAAATTTAAAAGACATTAGGTTGGTGAGAGCTGGTAAATTTAGTGTTAATTAATTCCCAATTAATCATAGGTTTATCTAAGAGGAAAATCTATGATTCCTAAGATCCCTTCAAAATGAATTAGAATTAAGTAAACCTAGTTAGTTAATCAATCTTTTGAAATGGTCAATTTAAGAATAAGAACCCTAGCTTTCAAACTTTGATTGAATTTGAGTTTTTCTTTATTTTGATTTAGTGTTAGTTCTTAAAGAATCCAAACTCTATTTCGTTGTCTAAACAAACAAACATAGTGATTATTTCAATATTCAATTTTCCAATCTCTGTGGGATGATATTTTATTACTATTGGTTGCGATTCTGTATGCTTGTAGATTTGTACTCATCAGTGTTTGTAGTGAAAATGAATCCTGATGGCTTTGTGGCTAGACTGAAAGCCTATTTTATTGCTAAAAGATATGCTCATACATATGGAGTGGACTATTTTGATACTTTTCTCCTATGGCTAAGCTTACTTCTGTCAGATTGTTCATTTCCATGGCAGCCACGCATCACTGGCCTTTGCACCAGTTGGATATTTCTTCATGGAGATCTTTAGGAAGAAGTTTATATGGAACAACCACCCAGTTTTATTACTTATGGGGAGTATGGGAAGAAAGTATGTCGCCTTTATAAATCCTTGTATGGCTTGAAACAAAGTCCTCGTGCATAGTTTGGCAAGTTCAGTCAGGCTATTGAGATTTTTGGTATGCATAAAAGTAAGTCTGATCACTCTATTTTTTATAAACACTTTAATAGTGGCAGCATTCTATTATTTATGTAAGTAAATGATATTTTCATTACAGGTAGTGACTCTGCAAGGATTTCATTTCTTAAATCCTTCCTTCACACTCAATTTCATACCAAAGACCTAGGAATGCTACATTATTTCTTAGATGTTGAAGTGACTAGGAGCAAGAAGGGAATATCCTTGTCTTAGAGGAAGTATGTGCTTAACTTAATATCTGAAACAGGAAAGTTGGGAGTTAAACCATGCAGCACCCCAATGATTCCTGGTATAGAGCTCACTAAAGGTGGTGATTTATTTAAAGATCCTGAGAGATATAGATGACTAGTTGGAAAGTTGAATTATCTCACTATGACTCAACCAGATATTGCCAACTCAGTTAGTGTGGTGAGTCAGTATATGGCATCTCCAACCATTGATCACTGGAAGGCAGTGGAATAAATCTTGTGCTACTTAAAAAGAGCACCTGGGCATGGGATTTTGTATGCTAATTATGGTCATACTAGGATTGAGTGTTTTTCAAATGCTGATTGGGCAGGGTCTAAAGAAGATCAAAGAACAACTTCTAGGTATTATGTTTTTGTTAGTGGAAACTTAGTCTCATGGAAAAGTAAGAAACAAAATGTGGTTTCACACTCAAGTGCTGAATTTGAGTATAGGGCTATGGCCAAATCTGTTTGTGAAATCATGTGGATATATCAGCTTCTCAAATAAGTGGGTTTTGAGGTTTTTATGCCAACCATGCTATGGTATGACAACCAAGCTACACTTCACATTGCATTCAATCCGGTTTTTCATGAGCGAACTAAGCATATTGAGATTGATTGTCACTTTGTTCGTAAGAAAATTCAGCAAGGCTTGATTTCTACAAGTTATATGAAAACTGGAGAATAGTTAGGGGACATCTTTATAAAAGCACTCAATGGAGTTAGAGTTAATTATCTTTGTAATAAGTTGGGCATGATTAACATCTATACTCCAACTTGAGGGGGAGTGTTACAAGATTATAGGAATCATACTAATTAGGAAGAACATAATTAGGGGATTGATTGTATATAGTTTTCTATTGTATACTTCCTTTTATAGGTTATGTGATATATATAAATACCTATACCTAGATGAATAATATGGTGTGAAGAATTCCCAATTCCTTCTTTCTCTATATTCTTAATAGTATTCATGTTTAAATGTTCCTAATATTTAAAAATGACTGCATATATGCACTCTCCTAATCATCCAACGAAATCCTCTTTTTATTTTATAAAATACCAAAGGTTCAATTAGTAAATCAAATTAACTAAATACACTACAATGATTCCTCATATAGCATCATCACTTGCCCTATATACATATTATCCTAATCTCAACCATAAAGTGAATCTTTCCTATTTTAAGTAATATACTAGAATAAATCAATAAATCAATAAATACAATTAAATAAACACACTTTGATAAATTCACGTACAACATCATAACCAAGCTCATAATAAAAGCATGTCACAGTATACAATACCCATAGTACCATAATTTTCACCATACTACGTTTCAGTATTCTACTAAATTCCAAGTGATATAAATCATTACATAATTGACTATAATAATGTCGCTTAAGTGGCACTTAAGCCAATGATAATTCAAGTTTTAAGCTAGTTTGATATATGTATCTGGCCCCAGGCATCAGCTATATATATATTTCGGATATATATGCACCTAGCCCCTGGCAATGGCTATGCATACTCCCAACTTATAAGGTAATATGTACCTGGCCCCTGGCAATGACTATACACTTACCATCGTAAACTCATAAGATAACATATGCATCTAGCCCCAAGCATCGGCTATACATATTTACCATGTCTATCCGACCCCAGGCATCGGCTATACACATTTATAGTAATATATGTATTCGGCCCCAGGCATCGGCTATACATATTTACAAACCACATCCATATGGTAATATATGTATCCGGCTCCAAGCAATGGCCATACACACTTACCAGCCATACCATGTCTCAGACATGGATTTGCACCTATATAGTAGTATGTGTATTCGGCCCTAGGCTTCGACTATATGCAACTACCAAATCTGCCATGTCTCATACGTGGAATCTCTAACTCTTAGTGCCATACACACTTAGAATTATAACATTACCTAGGAGTTATCATGTATTCCAGTATCACTTGTATTTCTTCATGCGATTCTTATTAAGCATCATTATTGGAATTTCTAATATAGTTCTTATATTGAATTTCATTAGAGTATTATATATTTCCAGTCTTTATATATATAAGGTAAAATATGTATCTGACCCACTGGCAATAGCTATACACATTCTACTAACCCTTACCATATCCCAAATATGGTATTACTAACTGTTAGTGCTCTATGCACTTAGTATTGTATCATTCTCTAAGAGTTATCTTGTGTTTGTGTCTCATGTATATTTTCTCCTACTTTATTTCTATATTCATTTCAAGTAACGTTGTTCGATTGTCATTCTCTTATAAATCTCCAATGTCTTCCCTGCTTAATCATTATTATCGTAATTCTTGATATCATTTTCATATTGGATTTCATTGGGCATATTATAACTTTAGTCTCTATATCCGAGACTTGAATACTTTCCGTATTCACCTAAAAATTTGGATGTTACAATTCTCTCGCTTAACTCTCTATTTGTTAAGTCCTTATATCCTTACCAAGGAGGAATAAGATTTGAGTATATAAATATATAATATTACTTTAAATGTAACATTATAAGAGTTTGTCCTATTTCTAATCGAAACACACCAATTACATTGTTTACTTCTCATTCCCACACTTCAACACCTTCCTATCTAATTATTATTCAATATAATTTAATCTCTACATCCGAGACTCATAAGTTCACTGAGGGTTATCATGCTTCATGATTAACCACTTGAAATCTTAATCCTTGCCACGCTTAAGTTGATTAAAATTTGATGTTCTTTCTATAATTATCAAGTTTAGGAATTAAGCCTTTCAACTACTCTTTTCCTTCGAGTAATAAGGATCCACATCCACTTCAAGTTCACTCAATGAATTCAAATACCCAATATCTTCTATTTGTAACTCAATAATATATTTATATCGATACTTTCTCAGTTTAATTTATTATTTAACATAAATTTAGTCTCTATGTTTGAGATTTAAGAATTTATACTTATTGCTCAATCTATCTATAATTAGATTTCACTTCATATTGATAGCCAAGTTTAAGGATTAAACTTTCAAACTTCCCCTTTCCTTTGAGAAGTAAGGATCTATACTAACTTCAAGTTCACTTATTAGACTCAGTCACATAGTTACATCTATTTGTAACTTCATCACTCATATTATTAATGAAATAGGTTCCATTTAACCTAATTCAAGTCAATTTAAGTGACCTTAGTGTTTATATACATGTTCATATGCTTCTGGTTGAGGTTAAGTTGCAAAATTTTACATTTAAGCTCATTTTTCGTTGGTTCCAGTCACAGAGGTGCCTCCTTAGTGTCATAGATGCACCTCCTCAGTGCCCTTGAGGTGTGGCCTCATCACTGAGGCACCTCCTCAGTACTAAGGCACCACCTCAGTACTGAGGCGCCTCTTCAGTGCACTGAGGCATCGCCTTAGCACATTGAGGTGCCTCTTGATAGACCAGGGCAGGGCTGCCTTAGCACTGAGGTGCCTCCTCTCTACACTGAGGCATCACCTCAGTACATTGAGGTGCCTCCTGATCGATCAAGTAGCCCTGATCGACCCGCAGAGGTGTTTTTATCCGAAAATGGCAGAAATTCAACTAAAAACTTAAAATTTCAACAATAATTGCTTTATAAACTACCACATCACATATTCTATCTCATCTAGCACATTTCTAACATGATAATATGAACATTATACTTAAAATCACAATTCAAACAACAATATCTACACCAACATCCAAAACTATGACAACTTGAATTAAAATCAAGAAAAATAACCAAAAAAAATCCACTCACCTAATTTGAAGCTCAAATTTTTCAAAATTGGATGTTGGTAAAACCCTAGCTACAGTGCCCAAGTTCTTCTTCTTCCTCCTCTTTTCTTCTTCTTCTTTTATGTTTTTTCTTTTCTCCTTCTCCTTTGCTTCTGCGTTTGCATCCAAAAACGCAGAAGCTTGTTTTCTTTTTTTAATCCTGTATTTCTTTAAGCATTATCTCATAAATCCTCACATTATATTTTTCTTTCAATTTAGTCCAAACTCTATATATTTCATTTTATTTCTAATTAATTCTTTTAAATACAATTTCCTCCAAAAATAAACTTAAACATATTTAATTAAATCTTAAATTATTAATAAATCTCATTAATCCAGTCCTAAGGACATGGATGTTACAAAGACCATCTCTTGATGATTAGAAAAAGCACATAATTAAGTTGCATAAATACATTTTCAAATGAAACTCTAATGATTAAAAATTAATCTTATAATTGCCAAAATTTCTATAAAATTCCAGTTAAGGCTACTTATGTAAGTGATTTAATTTTTAATAGGTTAATTCTGAGTAACTATAAATATCATGCTGAAGAATGACCTGAAAATAATAATAAATATCATGTTGAAAATATGACCTGCAGGCCAATTACTATTAAAAATTACATATACACTATGTAATATCTCCAATAAAATTTTAATTACAGATAAATATAAAAATACATGCATTATTAATATTGCATGTTCAGCAAACTAAATATACATAAAAATAAATGTATCATATTAATTGATTATGTTCTTATGTCAAATCTATTAAAGTCAATGCAAATAAAAAAAAAATCTTATTATTTTTCCATCATGTTACAGAAATATTGGATCTTCGTTCTTCTTTTTTTTTCATTCGTGCTACAAAAGTATTTTGATCTTTTTGATGATGCCTACTTCTACTATGAAAGTATATTTTAAAATTGAAATTAATTTGAAACAAATAAAAATATGGTTACAAATTTAAGTAGAATATAGAAAATATAAAATACTATTTTATGATATTATTAATAAAAAAAACAATTAGCTTTATATAGAATCAACAAAAAAAAGTATATTATAGATTGCAAGTTAGACATAAGTTAAGAAACATTGAGATTCGAAGTAAATAAAACCATGTCATCAATGGTGCATTGCTAGTTAAAGCTGATGTGTTAAATGGTACATTTAGTTAGTTAAAACACCCAATTGTTTTCAAATTGTTAAATTACAATAGCAGTCAAAAATTAGGGATGCAAAACAAACCACTTATTATGCACTGGTCCAGTGTTACTATTCTTGTGCAATTCAATTGTAATTTGAATTGCAAAAGAAAAAAATAATAAAACTAAAAACCCAACCATTTTTAATTGCCAATTTAAGAAATTGCAATAAGTGTTAGTAGAATTACTCTAAACCGAAGAAAAAAAGAACCAAAGGCTTTTTCAGCATTGCTTTTTTTTAAAAAGCTTGAAAATTCAATTAATCAAAATTAGCACTCAAAATCAATTCATTTTGAGGTCAAAATGAAATAATATTTGCATAGAATTGATATTATTAATAATAGAAACCAACAAATCAATATAAAAACCTATTTCCGTCAAAGGTCCCATAAGGTAAGCATATCCATTACCACGTCTCGTTCTGGTTATGATTCGTGTTATTGGAAGAATTGTGAAATTTTTTTTTAAGAAAATAAAAAATTGCAGCCTTCAAAGTAAATAAAACTATAAGCAAATAAAACCTACAAAAGAGAGGGGCAGAGAAGAAAAAAAATAACAAAAGAAATGGAGCAATGAGAAACTTGAAGAGATACATGTTGATAGGTATTTGTAACTCTATACAATATGTATTTGCGTGGACTCTAAATCTTACCTCCAAATAATTTAATAAACTTATTGAATTTTAAATATGATAGTTATTTTAATTAGTTGAAATTTTAGAGTTTTAAATATTTAAAACTACTATTGATAATTTGGTTTATATTTAAATTTCAGTTAATATAATTGATCTTTAGTCATTCAAATAGATTATAAATATACCATAAGGTTATCTATGTTATTATCTAAAAAATAGATGGCCTTCTTCGTCCAAAAATATTTTCCCTTTATTCATACATATATACATATATATATAATAATAATTTATACCCCTAAGTTATTTTACATATTAATGACAACAACTAATAGAATTTTACTAAATAGTTCGCATTTATCATATAATAACTATCAGCTAACCACAATAGCTATTAATTATCAACTAATATAAACTGTTGAACCAAATAGACCCTTAATCAGCTCTATTTTTGGTTTTTTTCATCTATTACTAACTAATTTGAATTTATTTTTTAGACTATATTACCCCTATTAAAAATAACCAATGATAAATAATTTTTTTTCAAATTAAATACATATAATAAGTTATTTATAAATCATAATAAAATAAATATTACTTAAATTATAATTAGAAATTAAATAATTGTAAAATTTATATCCATAATTTTTTAAATTTGTATTAATTAAATTTAAATTTTAAAATTGAATGTCTAATTCACGTGATAATTTTAATAATACATAAGTTAAAGATAATACATTATTATTTATTAATATATAACATTTAAAAATAATTTACATAACTAAAAAAATTTATTATTATATATGCATCAAATTATATTTAAAAATTAATTATATCCTTAATAATCATTTGACATATTAACAACAATAACAATTGACAATATTTTAATTATTAAATAATTCATATTTATCAACTATCATCAGATATCAACTAATATAAATAGTTAAACCAAACTCACCTTAATTCAGCTTTGGTGGTTTTTTGTGGCTGGTTCGAAACCAAAACAATTAAGAGATTTTTTTTTTTGACTAAATTAATTAGCCAAAACACCTTCACTCAAGAGCCATTATCAACCTGCAAGCAATCAAGCCGCTTAAGCACAATTGGTCAATGCATAACAAAATCCAATCCTTGGTTTTTAAGGCAGAACTCGATGAATGAGCCACCAACTTATTAATATTTTACTGTACTTGAATTTTTTATAAGAAATAAAACCATTCAAAGTTGAATTTCTAATATTTTGCATTTTAAATAAACACTTAGCCTTTGTTTGGATTGAGTGAATTGAAGGGGAAAAAAAAGAAAGGAAATCTGATTTTTCATATTTCCATTGTTTGGTTGTCCATTAGAGGAAGGAATTGAGAAGAAAAGAATTGAAATAGCAATTCCCAGGACAGCCTTTTTCTTCAACATTATTTCTCACCATTTTGGTGAGAAAAGAGGAAAAATGAGACCCATAAACTAAAAAGACCAAATTGTCCTATTATTTTATATAGAAATACGAAATTGTCCTATTGCCTTATATAAAATAAAAAGCAATAGAGCTTCCCTCTTATTTGCTTTTGTCTGCGCCAAAAATATCATTTTTATGTCTACTTAAAAATTCATCTTCATTGCTACTCAAATTGTAAAGGATTACAACTTATATGGAAAGGTTTGATTTCTATCTTCCTGCTCCACTCTGTCCCCAAATCTTTACTCCTCACTTCATTTTATTTTATTAATTTTTGTTGATGTTTAGGTCATTATTATTTAATTCTCAAGTGAGGAAATAGAATTTGAGTATATTGATAATGATTTGATAAAGGAACACTAGAACTTGGAGAGTTCCTTTGCTGCTGTTTTTGCTGATTGTTGTTGTTATTTTATACATCTAAGCTCATTGTTGCATTGTCGAGATAGAGATCATGTTGTATACTTACACTAAATTCTGGAATATTCCTTTTTTGAGTGAATAGAATTTCCATTGAATCATAAAAGATGCATTGTGTTTATAATTAATTCCTCCATATATGTGGAATGATATACATTGTTTTTAATAGTTTTTTAATATTGTAGAGGTAGTGGAACATGGATAACTTTGATGAGCAAGTAATGGAAGAAGATGACTCAAAAGATGAATGGAAAGAATGGGAAAGAAGGAGAATGGTTGTCATTCAAGTGATTATCTACGTTGTATATTTTATTAGCCTTTATCCAAATCTGCTACCCCGATCCATTAAAGAAAAAAATATAATAAATGAAAAGATCAAAAATGTTCGATAAGAAATATTGAGTCATTTGAAAAATCATAATATGGACTGTCACAATCTTATTCACATGAGACCATCTACATTCTTATTTCTTTGTACTAAACTTTGAACTGCTGGCCTTCTCAAAGATAGTGTGCACTCTTCAGTAGAAGAAAAAGTGGCGACATTCCTCATTATTATCGCTTATAATTTTAAAGTTTGTGTTATGTCTGTCTTTTTTTGTCACTCTATTGAGACTATATATAGACAATTTCATTCGGTGTTACATGCTTTAATATCACTTGAAAATGAATACCTAAAGAAACCTAAAGATTTTGAAGTGCCTTCCGAAATTGCCAACTGTAATAGATTCTTTCCGTATTTTAAGGTAAATATATAAATTCCCTTGAATATGATTATAGATCTTTGATATCAATAGTGAATAAATTTCAGGATTGTATCAGTGCACTTGATGGAACTCATATTTGAGTTAAGGTATCAAATGTTGATGCACCAAAATTTCGTGGTAGAAAGGATTACCCTACACAAAATGTTCCTGTTGCTTGTTCTTTTGACTTAAAGTTTACTTACATTTTGCCTAAATGGGAAGGATCAGCCTTAGATTCGAGGATTATAAAAAATGCTCTAACTAGGGAAGATAAAATATTTAAAAATTCTAACAGGTAATTTTAGGAATTCATTAGCTTTTAAATTTATTATCTCTTAGGATTATAAAATAACGAAATTAAATAATTTGTTCAATTTTAGGTAAGTATTACTTTGTTGATGCGGGATTTATACTTCAGAGTGGATTGATTGCTCCTTATAGGGGTATACGATATCATTTGAAAGAATATTCAACTCGCAGTCCTGAAAATGTCAAAGAGTTATTTAACTTGCGGCATGCATCATTGTGTAATGCAATTGAAAGAGCATTTGGAGTTTTGAAAAAAAGATTCCCAATTATTGGAAGTGCAAATGAAAAGACATATTCATTTGATGTTCAATATGAGATTGTTTTGGCATGTACTATCCTACATAATTTTTTAATGGCTTTAGATCCAGATGAAAGTCTAATTGATGTTGTAGATTCAGATTTGCTAAATGGAGAGGAAGTGGATGCACAATCTAAATTTAAAGACAAAGATAATGAAGATGCAAGATTAGGTGCTGCATTGAGGGATAATATTGTAGCTGAAATGTGGCATGACTATGTTCGGAATCGATTTTAACTAAATTTGTAACTTATTTTGCTATCGTATGTAATATATGTTTACAATTGACTATATAGCTAGATTTAGGATTTTCCATTATCTTTAATACCTCTTTTGTATGTTGCTTTTAATGGAGGAAGATTGTAGTGCTAACAACAATTTATTTTAAATACAAGTTGGATATTTACTACTATACATTACTATTTTAGTTATAGTTATATTGGATGATTAATTTTATTTTAATTATTACTATATATGTTTATAATATAGAAATGGCAAAGAAAGATGCAACAAATATCATCAAGAATAGTGATCAGAAGGCTGAAAAAGAAATGAGAGACATGCTTTGATGGACAGAGAGCATGGATTTTGTTTTGATAAATGCTCTCTTATATTAACAAAACATAGGCAATCGGGTGGATGATACTTTTACTACCAATGCAATGAGCCAAGTTATTGTTGAAGTGCGTGAAAAGACTGGACTTCAGAATATTGACAAAGACAAAGTGAAGAATTGAATAAAATCTTTGAAGAGTAACTTCAATGAATGCTATGATCTTTTCAAGCACTCGAGTGGTTTTGCTTGGAGTCCAATAACTAAAATGTTTGATGTGGAACCTGAAGTGTGGGAAGCATTAATCCAGGTTTTAATGTTTTTACTAATATGCCTTATTTATACTAATATATTATATTATACTGGTTCATTAATGTCTTAAATAATGATGAATTTTAGATTGAATATGATCAATATGTATCATGCAGGCAAAGCCAAGTTCAAAAAAATAGATGTCTACTGAAATTAATTACTACAATCAATTGTTGCTCTTGTATCAGAAGGATAGAGCAACTGGAGCCAAAGCTAAAACAGCGAAGGAGAAAACACGTCGTTGGTCACATAACAAAGGTGAAGTACCAACTGCTGAATCAATTCTTAATATCAATACCATTAAAGATATTGATCAGATGTTGGCTTCAAATGATATGTGCCTCGAGAACTTTGATTTTGCACATGCCGATGGAAGTCAAGCAATAACTCAATGTGAAGGAAATTCTCAAGTTAACTCTGATCCTATTTTTGTAACATCTCCAAAGAAAAAAAGAAGAAAGAGTGCTACTGCAAATGACGTAAATGCAATTAAAGATTCTATTGAGAATGTTGCTAAGGTTCTTAAGGTAGGAAATACTATTGCTGAAAAATAAAATGAAATTGTTGAAAGAACACGACAACATGTGTATTCAGAGAATGAAGTGTATGCTAAGTTATTGAAGATTGGACTCGATATTGGCCTTCGTTTTGAGGCTTATGATGTTATCACTGCATATGTCACTAGGATGAGGAAATTCTTTGGCTGCCCTGAGCATATCGCAAGGACTACTTATTACACTTAATGAATGGCGATCCCAACTCAGAATAGGAACTAAATTAACTTCATATGTGTAATCTTTTTGGTACAACTGTATTTTATGGATGATAATCAGCTGTATGTAATTTATAGATAATATAGAATGATTGCACAAGGCCTGATTATATTTTGTTCATAATATTTTGGTAAAAGATTAGTTACAGAAGGCCTATTACTGACAGCTTTTCTATGTCATGTACTTATAATATATTATGATGGATGATGTAATGAATACTTCTATGAATGTTTACTTTGGGAATGAGGCATTAAATGAATTGTATGACTATATATTTGCATCAAATTTCTATGGCTTCTGTCAGGAAATTTGCATCAAATTTCGATTTGACAATGTCAATGATCCTTCAGTGTAACCACAATAACAAAGTCATATTATAATGTTACTTTCATTTTTATTAATATATTTATAGAAATTAAGGAAGACAGCCATGCAGATGAAGTTGCATGGGCGTGTCACTAGATGACAAGGAAAAGGAAGGCACGGCCATGCAAATGATGAAACATAGGCGTGCCTTCCTTTTCCTTATCATCTAGTGACACGCCCATGCAACTTTATCTGCATGGTCATGTCGTGTCTTCCTTAATTTCTACAAATATTCCAATAATTTTGGATTGCTATAATTGCTGTATTTTTTTGTATTTGTGACCAGATTCTTAAAAGTGCAACACAGGTACAACAGAGCTTTCGCATATTGCCAATATAAGCTTGCTAATGTTTTGCATGTTTGAAGGGTATAATAGTCAAATTTTCTTTTATTTTAAGAGAGAATTCTATTTTCCTTTCTATTGTTATCAAATACATCCAAACAATAGAAGGAAAATTGTATTTCTATTCTTTTCTTTTATATTCTATTCCCTTATTTAATTCCCTTATTTAATTTCCTTTTTTTTCCCCACCATTTCTACTCAACCAAACAAGGCTTAATCTCTGGACCATTAATCTAACAACACATCATATGTTTTAGTCATCTGCTAATTGTTTACTTGATACAATGAATCCTTAATATTTTTTTATAAATGATAAAATATTATTACCGGAAGAGCAAAATTACAAGAGAAAACAAATATAATAATAGGACCAATCACAACTTTAATTAAAAAAATTAGTCTTGCATACCCAATATGTGGAACAAAATATATGGGGGCTAAATAGTCTTGTAAATATGATATGTTGAACAATAGTTGTGGGCTATAAGAAAGTTAGATTCATTATAGCTAACTTTTATACATATATATTTATATTATTAAGGCAAACGGTCCAAATTGGACCCACAATTGTGACCCAAGAAATGGATGGACCCTCATATTTTTTTTCCCAAATGAAATTTAATGTGTTAATTATGTCTTGTTTAAGATCCTATGCTAACAGAGTCCTAAACACTTAAAACCTAATTCAAGTGGTAAAAGTTTTTGCTCTTAGAAGAGAGAAGTTTTGGATTCAATTCCTCTCCCCCATATTAAGAGTTTTATATATTTAGAAACTAATATTATTAATAAAATTTAAAATATATTTTAGAGAATCGGTTCATTTGATTTTTTAAAAAATTAATAAATAAAATAAATATAAAAAATTAATATCTTATTAGAATATTGTAAATTTACATAAATAAATAACTTTAAAATTAAAAAGTGAAAAAAAAAAGAAAAATAACCGAACCGGTTCAAACCGAATTAACCTCATGAAAACCGAACCGAACCAAAACGCTACTCCCAGTAGCGTTTTTGCTCTTCCTTGTCAAATCATGCGTTTTTCTGACAAAAACGCTACTTCAAGTAGCGTTTTGCGCAGGGAAAATTTTATCCGCTTCCCTAAACGCTACTTCAAGTAGCGTTTTTATTTTTCATCTACAGAAAACTATCCTAAAATGGGAATTACTTTTCAAACAACTCTAAACTGGCAATAAATTTTATGTTTTACCCCAAAATGGTAAAAAGCCCATTTTTTTACAACAGCAATGCTACACTTGCAATGGGCAAAACACGACTTGTGAGGCCTTTCTCATTTTCAGATCTCAACCTGTTTACAACTCTATTCCTACTAACTCAACTCTAACATTCACAAGCCCAGAGCTTGCAAGAATCAACAATTATTACGAGGCTATCAGAGTTCCCTCTGAACAGGGAGGTAATTGTTCCTGTATTTTGCTCTTGTTTACATCAGTACTACCAGGCCAATGCTCCATTTTGCTAGGTGGTTATCGGAATGGATGTTGCTGCTTCTGAATTTTATAATGGCAAAAATAAAACATATGATTTGAACTTTAAAGAAGAGGTAGGCTTTTGTGCCATCCTAGTTTTCGGAGTAGTTAAAGTGATCTCTGAAGTATTTATGCGTGTATTTTAAGTACTGATAGTGATATATATTTTGCTTATATATATATATATATATATCAATATATGGATTAATGGATATGTGCTGTGTGTCATGATTTTTAATAGAATGTGGAATCAGGCTAGCAAGTGCAATATATGTAGTGTTTGGAATTGACTATGGAGAGCATGGGAAGTCCTGTGGTTCTCGTTGTTATATCAAGAAGTTTGAAAATATTGTGAAGGATTGCAATGAATTTTTCAAGTTAGTTTGTTGGTATATAATCACATATATCTCTGATTTTTCCCGATTAATTGTTTACAACAGTTGGCAACTTGGCATGCAGAATGTAGATTCTTTAGGCAGTGGATTGAGTTAAATATTGTCATTGTGTGAAGTACTTTTTCCATTTTCCTTATTCTAAGCTGACTTAGGTTGTCTCTTGATTTGTTAGCACAAGATAATAGAGCTATTATGGATGTACCATCTAGTAACTCTCTGGTCATTGTGTGAAGGAATAGTTGAATGGCTTAAGAGGATGGTTGCTAACAAGAATCCTGAGGGAGTTCTAGATCCCAAGCTACCTGAGAAGCCTTCTTCAAGAGCATTGAAACGAGTTCTTCTTATTGCTTTACGTCCTGTGGATCTAAATGCACAAAAGCAACAAAAAATGGGACATGTACATGGGGCTTTTTACCAATTTGTGGTAAAAATGAAAACATTTTCCCATTTTATGGTAGTTTGGAAAGTTATTCCCAATTTATGGTGTTTTTACTGTGCAAATTTGATTTTTTTTTACAGTCCGCCAGTCAAACTGGCGGACTGAAGACTGCAAAGAAAATATTTTAAAAAAAAAAATGCAGGGCAGTCCGCCACTTCAAGTGGCGGACTGCCTAAAAAAATTATTTTTTTTTCAAAATAACAGGCAGTCCGC
>CATIWO010094975.1:0-14225 GCA_949673435.1 Macaranga tanarius | reverse complement strand
TCATTCTGGGCTGAACCTTTTCTTTATTGGGTCCAAACTAAAAAATTTAATTTAATTAATTTTTTTAAAGGAATTAGAATCTGGTTCCTTAGCAATTCGGGCTTATCTGTCATTTATCATCACTGGGCTTTTGCCTCATGGACCGGGTCAAACCATGTGTCCACGCATGGCATATGGATGAGTAGTTTTATGGCATGAGAAATGGCTGCATATATCCATAACCCACGCAATGGTTGGAGATGGTCTAAACATTCCTATTTAGTGGGGAAAAGGTGCAAATAAGCCCATGATGTTTGAGCCTTGGTATAAGTTGGCCCCTTGAAAGTTTTTTTGGACTAAAATCACACTTAATGTCACAAAAGTTAAGCAAATCAGCCCCCTTAATATTGCACCGTTTGTTTATTGTTATGTTGAAAGCCACGTGGAAAAGTGGAGCCATTTGGAAGCAGTGGGCGGTCATTTTCACGCCTTTCCACAAAAAGCTTATACCTTCTTCACAATGAAATTTTCTCTTCACCGCTCCTTACTCTCATTCAATTGCCATCATAGAAAACCTATCTCACACTGTTACCGCTTCAATTCCTACTTTTAATTACCAAACTTACTGCAATTTCTCTGCTAAACATGGCATTGCTGTTAGAGCCATCGCAGTTGAAGTAGAAGATGCTGAAATCGCCTTTCACACTAGCGTAGCTCACGACGCTAAACCCTCAGCTGAACTTATAGTCATCAACAATCATGCCGTTCTTGCTGAAATTTATTTATACGACGACATCATTTTACGATATATCAGTTACAAGAACAACCCGAACCCCGGTAACGACTCTGATCCAGATATTTGGTTTTTGTCGAAATTTAAATCTGTCGATGGAATGACGTTGTTTCCATTGGATTACGGGCTTAAACGATTGGATCATGCGGTTGGAAACATACCAGAGTTAGTGCCGGCTATTTGTTATGTAAAATAATTCACTGGATTCTATGAATTCACAGAGTTCACAGCAAAGGATGTAGGTACCAATGATAGTGGGCTAAACTCTTTGGTTTTGGCAAATAATGACGAGACATTGCTTATACTGATGAATGAGCCTGTGTTTGGGACAAAAAGGAAAAGTCAGATATAGACTTATCTGAAGCATAATGAAGGAGTTGGACTGCAACACTTGGCGCTCGTGAGTGAAGATGTATTCAGGACTTTGAGAGAAATGAAGAAGAGGAGCAGTGTGGGTGGGTTTAAGTTTATACTATCTCTGCCCCCAACTTATTATAAAAATTTGAAGAACAGACTTGGTGATGTTTTGAGTGATGGCCAGATCAAGGAGTGTGAGGAGTTATTGGTAATATCAGATTGATGAATAACAGAGAGGTGCTGCCAACTTGTAAGAACCTAAGAAAGAAGCATGTCGATGTATCACCAACTTGTATCTTATGTAATGGGAATGTTGAGACCACCGCTCATGTCTTTCTGTAGTGCCCTTTTGTAAAAACCTGCTTGGTAATATCATATATGTCCATGTTGATGGACTGGACTTCCAATCATGGTTTCAACAACTTATGATGACCAGTGATAGTGAGGAGATGAGACAAGTTGTAATGGTGTTGTGGAGTATTTGGAAATGTAGGAATGACAAGCTTTTAGAACAAGGTGATCGGATCTCATAGGGAGGTGGTTAATTTTGCTTATAATCAATTACGACAGTGGCAAAAAGCTCAGGTGTTGGACCAAAGTGTGATAAACTATCATGCAGTAGCAACAGAGGCGAAATGGCGAAAACCCCCAGCCGGCTGGCTTAAGTGCAATACTAATGCAGCAATGTTCAATCAGGAAAATAAGATGGGTGTGGGTTTGTGTTGTTAGAGACTCCACAGGGAATTTTATTACAGCAAAAGCTATGAGCTTTGACACTTTGTCAAGTGTGGTGGTGGCAAAAGCCCTTAGTATTAGAGAAGCTTTGAGCTGAATCTAGGACCAAAATTTATCACAGGTAATTTTAGAGTCTGATGCTTTGACCGTAGTTTAGGGCATTTAATTGGCAACTATGCCACATCAGCACATAACCCAACTACCATTGACGCGTTGAGGCTGGGAAGAAAAGGGGCTGATTTGCTTAACTTTTGTGACATTAAGTATGGTTTTAGTCCAAAAAAACTTTTGAGGGCCAACTGATACCAAGGCCCAAACATAAGGGGCTTATTTGCACCTTTTCCCCAGCTTTATTTGATTTTAAATCTGCATTTGGGCTGGGTTCGGATCAGGGTCAGGTTCAAGCCGACCCGGACAAGAATTTGAAAAGAAAGGACAGGAGATGGGCCCGAAACCAACAGCCCAGAAAACCAAAATTAAGAAAAACCCGAAACCCATAGACTTAACGGGTAGCCTATAAATCCACAATTACCATCTTCGAAACCCTAGACATCACAGAGCAGTAAACACTAACATACACACGCGAAACATAATCTGTAGCCATGGTGAGGGAACTGGAAGCCGATGACGTCACTTTCTTGTATCATTTATCGTATGCACTTATTCTGTTAATAATGTTATTTTTGTTGATGATAATCAGGCGGATGTGGATGCGGATGTTGCTGCTCCAGGACAGCCGAAGAAGAGAACGTTCAAGAAGTTTAGTTTCAGAGGAGTTGATTTGGATGCTCTTTTGGACATGTCTACTGATGAGCTTGTCAAGCTTTTTGGCGCTCGTGCTCGCAGAAGGTTGCCACGCACGCGCTAATTGATTGCATTATTATTATTATTGTGTATTTTTAATTCAATTGAGGTTTTGTGTTCTTTTTAGATGGTGATCTGTGTTTTATTTTTTAGGTTTCAGCGCGGTTTGAAGAGGAAGCCAATGGCTCTTATTAAGAAGCTGCGCAAGGCGGTATGGTTTCAACATTTAGTGATTGTTGAGGTTTTTGTGCTAAATGTTATTTGGCTTGTGATTGTTGTGGTTTAGATTGAGTTCACTTAATTGCTTCTGATTAATGCTAGAATTAGATCATCCAATGGGTAGTGATTGTGGTTCACATTTGTCTTGGCATTTTGATTCGCTCTGCATTGATTTTTTGGGTTATATTTGTGATACATTAAATTGATGTTTATGGCAATTGAATGGAGCTTGTCCATTCCATATATAGGCGTACCGGTAACCATCTGGATGTGTGACGGGTGAGACTTATTAGTTGGTTTCTTTATCCATACTCTGTTGGTCGTTTGCACCTTATTAGCTGGTTTTTGAGACATCCTCTTAATTTTGCACTATACACTAGGTCCTGGTTGCTTGCTTAGTTTCTTCAATTTGGATTTGAAGAATTCAAGATCAATGGAGATAGCAGTGATGTATTGGTGATCATGCTGTGTAGTATACGTCAGAGGAGAATGAGAAACTGAAGAAGGTTATTAGTTGTCAAGGTCACAGATCATGCTAGTTAAGTAGCAATAGGACCAACTGTATTTTTTGTTGACTGTATGATGGTGGGCGCCCCCGGAAATGAATCTGTTATGTCTTTTGTTTATTTATTGCAATTATTTTTCGGACTTGAGCTTTACATTGTTGTTCAGTTCGATAGGATTGCTGGGCTGAGTTGGAAGCTACCACATGAGGTGTTGATGAATTTTGACAGACTTGTTTGTAGGGAAAGAATCATAAGAAGAACTTGATTGGTAGAGGAAGATGGGGTCGAATGACTCGAGCAAATGGAAAATAACAGTGGTTGCTGATTCTAGGGGTAAACTGAGCTTAAGGTTACTGCTTAGGGTTTAAGCTGCTATGATGGAGTTGTTCTACATATATTTGCAATATAAATACCTTCTCTGTGAAATTTTAAGTGCAATCTTATGTTTGCCTCGTGATGTGTGTGAATGGAATCTTTAAAAGACAGATTGAAAGTAAACTATGGGAAGGTACAATAAAAAACCTTCTTGATGCATGAGGGAGTGTGTGATGAAGTGTATTCTTCCCAGTTGTGCATTTAGTTAAAAGAAGTAGGAGAGTCTATCTTGTCTGTACTCTTGTTCTCTTTTTCTTTTATTTTTAATATTGGTTGCACATTGGTGCAGAATCCATTTCTGCAGTTGTATTAGATCTGTTCCTCTACCATGTGGGATGAAGAGGTAATTTATCTACTCTTAGGCTGGGATTTCTTTTTTACTTTGATGGATCTGAATTATCCTTAAAAGATTAGGTAAAGAATTTCTATTTGATTGATGTGATAACCTGCTTAGAATGGTAAGGATAATTGGAAATTAGTGCTGGATCTTTTGGCATCATTAAAAGAATCTTTCCCGTTATACTTGAGTAAGCCTACCCTAGTTGTTTTTTTTGGTGCTTCAGAATCTAGGCCTGTTGTGTAGCTTTGTATGTTCACTAACATTCCTTTTATTGCACAAATGGCCATGTAAATATTGCATTTATCTGGCCTTTGCTTTACTCTGCCTGGGCATTCAATTTGTATAAGCATGATGCAGTACAGATTATGCCAGGCTTCAGAATATGTATTTGGTTGAAACTTAAGATGACTGTTTAAGAACAATGCAACTCCTCTTCAATTTTGTTATCAATCAACACTGGCACATTCTTATGTTTTTTGTTTCTAATTTCTATTCATAATCCCATTGCTCTTGATGCTGGCATGAGTTCCATCTCCAGAATAAAGTAAAAGGCTTTTTTTTTTTTTTTGGCAGAAACGGGAGGCTCCACCTGGTGAAAAACCTGAGCCTGTGAGGACTCACCTCCGCAACATGATCATAGTCCCTGAAATGATCGGAAGTGTTATTGGTGTTTACAATGGAAAGACCTTCAATCAGGTTGAAATCAAGCCTGAAATGATAGGCCATTATTTAGCTGAGTTTTCGATCTCCTACAAGCCTGTCAAGCATGGAAGACCTGGTATTGGCGCTACCCACTCATCTAGGTTTATTCCTCTCAAGTGAAGGTTTTACATATTTCACAAACAATTGGCCTCATGGGAGTGCTTCGTTATGTAGTACTTGAATAGGCGTTCGTTTTGCTGCTTTTGTCTTTTAATAGTGCTATTTTGTGTTGAACCAGAAAGTGAAGTTCACTAGTTTTTACTACAACGTTCTCTGAGTTTTTGCATTAGAAATTATTTATCTTTATAACACTACCTATTGAGCTGAATTTTTGCAAAGAATCAAAACATTCATCTATAATTTGGCAATTTACCTGCGACAGAGATGTGCGTTCAAAATCGAATAGGCAAATGGGTAGGTGTTACTCTCCACTGGGGTGTAATCTAGTTGACTCGCAATCTATTTGGGATTAACTCGAAAAAAACTCAAAATCGACGCGATAATAATTTAGTCTAGCTCGAGTCGAGCTACTTGAGTAGGTTGTTGAGTTGAGTTCAAGCTCGTAAATATTTGATTCGCTAGGTTCGCGAGATTTATCGAATTTTTATATATTTATTATTTTACCTTTTCTTTTAATATAATTACAAAAATATCCAGTTTGAATTCGAGTCGAGTTTGAATATTTTAAAAAATATATATTTTATAATTTTAAAAATTTTATATAATTAATCGAGTCAAACTCGAATATATAAATTATTTAATCGAGTTGAGTTCGAGTCAAGTTCGAACTTGGTAGCATGCAGGCTTGACTTGACTCGACTCAATTACAACATACTCTCCGCTCGGTTTTCATTTCCCGTGGTGGCACGAAATCTTGGTTTAGTTTCAACTGATTTTACAAGAAAAAGAATTGGTTTTCAGCCTACATGAGTCCTCGGTTTAGCCCCTTTTGGGCCTGCCAATATATTTATGCATCATCCTCACTTCTAACTTCTAAGCCTGTTGATCAAATAATTTCTTCTCTTAATTCTAATTTACAATGATTTGATTTAAATGAAAAAAAAAAAACTCTAATAATTCCTTCCACTGAAAAATATATAATTTAATCATAAATTTTTTGGTGTAAAAATAGATTCTCTTCTTCTCTCCAAGGCCAAGGACGGTGCGAGTATGATTTAAATTGAAAAAAAAAGTTATATTTAAATTAAGTAATTTAATTAAAAGTTTGAACGTGAATATAAATACATTGTTTAAATTTCCTTGTTCTAATTCAGTTAATTATTTCAAAATATATGAGTTGTTTTTTCCTTTTGTGAATGTTTTGTAAAAAAAAGAATTATAGAAGATATTATGGAGTACCCAAAAGTGTGGCTGAAGCAAAACTAATTGATTACAAATGGAATATGTTGTTTTATGCCGGGGAAATAATCTCCATACCAAAAAGATTAAGAAAGCTCACTTGTTTAACAACATTTCACATATAAACTAATTTAGATGTGAAATCCATTTTATTTTTAAGCCGTCGTTTTAATCCTTGACATCATTTCAACTCACCACAACTAACAAAAAGATTTGAAATTAGTCAAGGTTCAAGGTCCAAATTACTTTTGTTCCAAGGTTAAAAATAAAATAAATAAAAAATTAAGCTGCAACAACCATGTAATGAATTATTTGAGACCATGACTCAAACCCTTATTCAACTTTGTTGATAATCATAACAACCATGACTGTAATTGATTGACTAATTTTGTCCTCTTGATAATAAATTAAAAAAAAAACAATAAAAAAAATAAAGGAAGTGAAGGCTTCCCCTTGTCCCACTACCATTAACGCCACAACTCAATCATAGAAAGGAGGGGAATAAAATTTGACCAACCCAATGTTTGCCTTAAAAATATTAAATAGTTAGAATTTAAGAGCCTTGGAATGTTTTCACCTTAGATGCTATGGGACCTTTCCTTGATGGGTTTCTATGACTGCATACCAAAATTAGGCCAGGGGTGTAGTAGTAGTAGTAGTAGTAGGTCAGAGAGAATGTCTTTGCTTTGATCATTTTCAAGATTTGGAATTTTATCCCAAAGACAATACAAATGCCAATGGAGATCCAATAATATAGTGATAGATCAAATGCGCAGGATAGCCCATATTGGTCCCCTTTATATGTCACATGCATTGTTGTTAGTCACTTTGGGGTTTTTATGGATAAGAACTTTAAAGGTTCTTCCCTCATCAAGATCAAAAAATGGCAACTGCTGAGCAAGAAAATAGCATTTATGGAAGAATAGGTGCAGAGAAGTGCTTAAATGATAATAGTACTATTGCCAACAAACAAGGATTCTGATTCCCACCAGCAAAAACCCGTGTCAAATTTAGAAGACTTTGGTGCTGTTGAACTACACTGCACGTTTTCTATAAAAAATTTAGAGGCAAGAGTTGTGTTTTTTTAAATGTGAAGTCACTAGAGTTTCATGGAAAGCTCATTTTGACTTTCCAATAGACTAAAACCTTATCAATAAAATTGATTTCACAACTAGAGTTTACCAAAACAGATAGCAGATTGAAATGCACTCAATTATCCAGCTAGAGAATTGCCAACCATCATCCATGATATTGAGCTGCCACTTCAATTCATCAAATCACTCATTACTATGACCAGAGGGGAAACCATACAAACAAACTTATTCATCTACATTAAACTCCACTCTTCGACTGAAAGTTAAGTAGTCAATTGGCAAAAATTCTCTTCTAAGACAAAAAAATTCACGAGTTAAATTTGATAGAAACTTCCCTATTATGGTCAAAAAAGAAAAAAAGAAAAAACTCCACCCTTCAAACTAAAGGCTACTCTTTGCAATGCAATGAAGATCTAACAGAACATAAAAATCAAAAGATCAAAAAAAAAAAAAAAACTTCAAGACTTTTCTTTGAACTAATTTCCAAAGAAAATTTCCAACTGTTTCAAGCATTTTTTTTCACCATGGAGAATGAAAAAGTTCTTACAATTTAAGAACCAATTCTACATTTTTCTTTGAACGATGCTTTGCTTCAACTTCAGGCTCACCTGCCTAATTGCTAAGAAGACTATGTAAAGCCAACTCCCCAGAGTAAAAGAAATAAAATAAGGAAAGAACCCAAATACGCCCAGGCTTGAGCCATACAAATATGTACAGATGCCATCCATAAACATGTTTTGATTGATGTGATGAAGTCTTAAAGATCACATGAGAATTATGTGTTCGCAGATTGTGTTGGTATCCTTGGGTGGTTATGTTCCCCTTCATAAGTAACGATAAGCATGGACTCGTCTTCCAAGCACCTCTCAACATGCTTCCTTGCAGGACAACCTCTCATGCTGCTACATTTATAATAACCCCTGCATAAGTTCCATAAACATTTTGATTTAGGCATTCACAGTTCAGAAGTTAGCACTAGACCACATCCTATTTCTAAAACACAAACCATTAAACTGAAGTTACAAGCATTAACTGTAACTAGAGTATTACTAAAAAATTAGTATATTATCACAACCAAAAAAGACATAAAGTAGTAGGAAAAGACGTTTCTCATGCATATGTCCACATTCTAGACAGGTACTGTTACAGCCTCGTTTGAGGGTGACAAAGATATGATCATATTTTACAATTGGAAGTTCACCACCATCAGATGGATGGTCATAAACTTCTCTGTCATGTTCTCAGCAGTCTTAAACAAGAAATCAACAAGTGAAAATGTAAGATCGACTAGAGTCGTGATTCCTACTCACTTACAAATTTTTTTTTTCCTAAATAAAAATAAGAAAATTCACAATTACTTTTATCCCCGCAAAAGCTAGTTCAGCCCATAAATGATTAGTTGTACTTCCTAAAAATGTGTCCATCAAAATATTAGATGCATTAACGTTTAGTTTTTTCATTCAGCTACTTCAATACTTTCTAAAAAAGGATAAAGCAAAAAGGGAAGCTGTAGATGAAAAATTAATAGGGTAACATGAAGACTATATTTAATAGATTCTACACACACATCAAACCATGCAATAAGTACAAAGAATGTATTGAGAATTTAGTATCTTAGCAAAATAGCAGGTGCATCTATTGATTTGAAACTTCATTTTTAACAGCTGTAGAACACTGAACATACCTAGGATGAGGAGAACCCTTTATTGGCTTCTGCCCATACTTTCTCCATGAATAATCATCAGGAGGGATATCAGCAAGCTTGTTGCTGATAGCGGGCACCTTGATTGATCTCTTCACTCTATGTTTCCTGCCAATAATGTGCAACAACAATAAAGAACAACGATCAACAAAATTGTTAACTATAGTATTATTAATAAACACCACGAAAGAGAAAAGAGAAAGAACTCCAACCTCTTCTTCGAGCAATGGCATCTACCACTGCTCCCACATTTCACACTTCCATCTTCTCCCCTTCCAGAACACTTTCTTTTGTGTGGCTGGGAACTCTGATCCGAGGCGCGAGGTCCTCCGATTAAATGGAATGCACTTCCTTCCATATTAGCCACACTACCATCTATACTAGATAAGGAAGATATGAAAGATCTAGCAGATGACATTTTATGAGTACAACTAGAGTTATCAAAATTCAGATTAATCCCACTATTGCTTCTTTTAAACATTATGTCAGCTTGGTGCTGTTGCTGCTGCTGCTGTAGCTGCAAACGTTGTTGTAGTTGCTGCTGCTGTTGAAGTAAGTGATAATGCACTGAGGGTGTTTGGTGAGCTAGGTGAAGAGGGTTTTTCCCATTTGAACTAAGCTCCAAAGATGGGTTTCCCAAACTAAGGGAATTCTTAGAATTTGAACCCAACTCTTGAATTGATTGGTTATCAAGGTAACTACTAGATTGGAGAAACTGATAATTCTTGGATGGATGATCTGTTCTATGGTGAGGATTATCTAACAGAATGCTTTGGGATATAGGGGTGGGTAACTTCTTAAATTTCCTAACTCTTGCATGACCTAAACCTGAATTTAAAAGAGAAATAACTCTCTTGAACTTAAACACAGCCTCTCCAGTTTCCACCATTAAATTCCTATACTGTACCTGATCTTGAGGTTTAGATAACAAATTCATAACTCTATGGCAGCTCTGCACTGCTGCTCTGTTAGCTTCTTCAACCTCCTCCATAGTTAAAAAAAAAATCCCAAAACTCTCCCCAAAAAAAAAAAAGTTCTTAATCACCCCAAAAAGCACCCAAACAAAAACATACCATAAAAACTCCAAAAATCCTAGAAACTTATTTTAGTAACAGATCTTCATGACAAAGCCCAGGAACATAACTTAGTTTAGAAAAGCCCCTATACCCAGTTTTGGCAAAGCCAGATACCATAAAAAGATTATATCTTTCCCAGAATTTCAGCATCCCCAAAAAGTCTAAATTGTCAAGAACATAAATTGAACTCAAAAGATCAAACTGAATTGACAAATAGAGAAAACCCAGATAAGAAGCAGACAACACCAACTGTATAATCAGATAAAAAAAGATCAAATTTTTAGTAGTAAAGACCGAAGAGCACCAAAAGAACCAACCTTTGATTGAGAAGAGAAAGCCCTAGATTCTCTCCTTTAATGGGGCTGGCTTTGAAGATTGAAAGATATGAAAGAGACGATTTTTGGTTTAGAAATTTTCACACATATGCAAATACACAGCCCATGAGAATACAAAACAAGCTCTCTTCTTTAATCAATTAATTAATAATAAATAAATAAATGTGTTAATTTTTTTCTACAGCAAGGGAGAGAGAAAGGGCATTAATAAAGAAGAAGCTGCTGCACAGAAGAGCTGAAATTTTTGAAACTGCCGTCTCTGTCACAGATTTGAAGGTGGGTCCCATTCAAAGACCTTGGTTTATACCCCTTTCTCTTTTTCTCTTCTTCCCCGTTTCAGCTGCCTTTTTTTTTTTCTTTAAAAAATATATATATATTTAATTGAAATTTCCATTTTTTACTACTTCCACTCCATATAAGCTTTTTTTGTCACCTCCTGCTCATTGTCAATTTTATGCCTAATCACAACTCCTAAATTCTAATAATTAGTTTATTTTCCATTAGAGTCTAGTTGTCACACACAAGTCACGAAATTTTCGTGTTATGCTAATGATATTTTATAATTATTACTCATAGTTTTATAATTAAATATTTATTTATTAGTAAAAAAATAATTTAGTACTCATTCTAC
The DNA here is from genome assembly GCA_949673435.1 of Macaranga tanarius. Lineage (NCBI taxonomy): Eukaryota > Viridiplantae > Streptophyta > Magnoliopsida > Malpighiales > Euphorbiaceae > Macaranga > Macaranga tanarius. Next base: position 3,218 of record CATIWO010094975.1, on the reverse strand, counting down.
TTGGTTGGTGTTATAAATGTAAAATTCAAATTTACCATCATTTATTTATATATTTAATTTTTATTTATTTGAAAAATAACATTAATGTTTATATGAATAAAAATATAATAACATATTGATTGGTTATATATTAAAAATTAGTGTGTTTTATATTTTTTAATTAAAAGTTTGGTTATTCAATTTTTTTATGGATAAGAAAAATAAATGGGAAATAACAAAGACATTATTTGTTTTACCAACCTATAGTTTCTTACAAGAGACAATTCAATGGTTATTAATATGCATGTACTTTGTGCACTTCACTTCACTTCACTTCATTTGTGCATAGGGAATTGTTGGTGTAGGTAAATCTAAGATTATCAAAGTGCATCGTTGTGTATTTGTAGACAAGTCAAACAACAAGGGCAAATCCCAGATCTTTCATTAAAGAGGAGGATACACCCCTTTCATAAAATGATGTCAACTAATTGAAGATTTTGCTATTGAAAATGGTTTCGTTATCTATGTGCATATCACATTACCAACTTTGAAATGAGAGATTATTTACCCTTTTTTGGGTTGTTGATATTTATTATAACTTTAAGCATGAAATTTGCAATGGGTTTCTATTAGAACTCTCAAAGCCCACATATGATCACTCATATCTCTTAATTACAACAGTAATTTCAATTATAAAGATTTTACTATTGTTTGATAAAAAATTTTATTTGTTGAATTATTATTAGATGAATTTTTATTCCATAAAATTATATATATATATATATCTTAAGTTTGCTAATGTTTTATAGATTAAAAAAGGGCTTACATTATGGATGACGTTGAGGAGTAGGTTTTTTTTTTTTTTTTTTTCTCTCTCTCTCTCTCTTGAATGGCATTGTTCTCTAGTTGTTTTCTAGTAATTAGTCATATAGTAAAGCTTCCAAATGAAGAACCAAAGAGGGAATAAGGTCACACCCATTCAACTTTACACCAAAAATGGGGAAGAAAGTCAAATTTAGTCCTTGGTTGTTAAGAAAGTAGGAAATTCACGGGAATATCGTACTTGAATAAATTAACAATTCTATTAACACATATTGGTGTTAAAAATTGAGAATTTTAATTTTTTAGATTTATACTAAATTTTAAAATTTGATAAAATTAATCTAATTTGATATATTATTTATAATTTGGTGAAAATAAAAAAATATATGCATGTACCTCAAAGCTAATCTCTATTTGTATGAGTTTCACAATCATATTATTTAAATACTAATTATAATTATAACAGTTAATCACACTTCAATTTGAGTAAATTTAAAAAATATAAAATAAAAGTGAGAAAATTTTATTTAATTTATAAAAGTTATGTTAATCTCCTTCTTTATTTAGTTTTAATCTTCCATATAAATGTGAGATTATATAATAATAAAGTTAGCTAATTCACTTCAAATATCATATATGTGTTTTAATTTTGGAATTTTGACCAAATTACAGTTGCACTAAATTTGTAAATAATATGTTAAATTGATATTATTTTTGTCAAATTTTAAAGTTTTTATATAAATATGTAAAAAAGTCAAAAAAAATTATAATTTTTTTATATCAATACACCTCCTATTAACTGATCAACTTTCAAATATTAATATTACACGCAGACAGATATATATATATATATCTATATATATTTTCATAGTAAATTAACTATTATTAGATAATATCCATAATATTTAAAATAATCATGTAATTTTATCATAACATATATTGATATAACATAATATTAAATATTATATTTTCATTCAATATAAAGCTGATGCAAGATAAAATGATACTAATATAATAATATAAAATATTTTTTACAATATTATATTAATAGTAATATATATATGTAACAAAATACAAAAATTATTAATTTTTTTTTTTTTTACCTAAATTTAACTCAACCAAAGCCCAAATCCAACAACCTCATCTCAATCTTTTTTATTTTATTTTATTGTATTTTATCTCTCCCCTCACATCCTCCAGTGGGCCCAGTTTTGAAACTCAATACTCGAGGAGAGCATCTTAAGATTAGCCGTTGTAAAAAAGACTAAGCCAATAATATTGCGACACGTATTTATCTCCTAGCACCTACCCTCGGGTTAAGGTGTCCTTTTGACTACGAAACTGCGTTCCCTGCTATCTTACGCCAGGGGACGCTGACATAAAATGGGCCCCATTTCAGGGTACCACCGTTGACTTTAACACCATTTTTAATCTTTTTCTCTTTTGTATTATTGTTGTATTGTGTAATGCGCTTATTGTGCGACGTGAAGCAATTCCCCACTTATTTTGGGTGTTAAACGTACAAAAATATAATCAGCATTAATTGACTTTTAAAAAATCTAGATAAACAATTATTCATTTTTATTTTGAAATTTAATTTTAATAAAAAAGTGTACTAACAATTACTTACTTTCCAACGCATTATAAAATATGAAGTTTAAATTTTATTGTCATTCAGTTGTAAAATTATTTTTATTTAATTTTAAAAAAAATGATTGCTCATATTATATATCCAACAATACTTAGTTCATCGAATATCTATATTAATAAAAAAAATTCTAAAAATAGTTATTTTTATTATACAATTAGTTAATATTCAAATCGTTTAACCTTTTTATTAATAAAAAAATATTCTTATTAATTATAAGACCAATATAAGTACTTTCATATAGCATTAAAAACTAAACGTCACTATATTATTTAAATAAAAAATGTTTCATAATTTTTAAATAATATTAATGTTATTTTTAAAAAGACATCAAATTTAATAAACCAACAAATTTTTTTTTAATTTAATTTAAAGTAAAAATTATTGACTTTTTGTTGTATATCTTTGTTAGTTGAAAAAAATTATATGTATTTTGTGCATTGTAATAAGAAAGAATAAGAAACCGGAATCAAAATAAATAATTCCCATTTTGCTGATTGTTTTATGAGTAACCAGCTAATCAATTAGTTGAGAATCCAAGAATTTTTGTTTTGTTTGGAGGATATTTTTGGAATAAATTTGAAATGGATAAATGTAATTAATTAATTGATCTGCAGGTGCCACTGTCCTAGATGATAAGTTAATTAATTAATGTAACTATGTTTTCGGACGTGACCAATGTTCTAATTAATTGTAATAATTTCATTAAGCAGCAAAGTCACGCACGCCATATCTACTTACAATTATCGCCTTTAATATATATATATAT
>CATIWO010094953.1:0-12933 GCA_949673435.1 Macaranga tanarius | reverse complement strand
ATAATATTTAGTTTGCAATAAATTTTTTTCCTAAGTAATACAATATTATATAGAAATTGTAACACAATATTTGATTTTTTTTTCTCTCTTTATATTTGATAGGTATTTAAGTATTGAAAATAACTCCCAGTTCAGAACGAGAAGTTATATTCACATGTTTTTAAGTTAGTTTCCTTTGATTGGTAATTTATTTTAATTTCCTTTGACTTATTTTTTTTAGTAACCCAAACACTAAAAAATAAGAAAAAATATTTTTCACAAATAAACAGAACCTAAATATTATAATATTTTCTAATTTATTTGATTTGAATAATATTTTGTTCCAAAAATAATTAATATCTAACAATAGATAATTAATGATTTTACATCTTAAAAGTAAAAAAAAAAAAATTGCCTAGGGCCACATGTACCTTTAAGCTAGTTCTATATTTCATACTTGATCAATAAAAATAAAAGATATATTTTTGTATTGCAAATTTAATTGTAGAATATAATATACTTAGCACTGTAGATAAGAATTTACCTTTAAAGAAACACCAAAATCTTGACTTATTTAGTTATAAGAAGTTTTTTTTTTCTTTATGTTTCTAGTGGTTTTATTTCGTTTTAAAATTTTTCAATTTTTAAATGAAAGAAATAAAAATAAAAATTTAAATCTTATATTGCAATCAGGAGGTTTCCCATTAATTTTACATAGCTTGTATTTTCCTACTCGACCTGGTGATCAAGTGCATGAATTCAACATCAACTCGATCTTGTTGAAAATCTTGCCTCACAATCCATGAAAACCAACTCCTTTTTCAAAAAAAATTTGTTATATGGTAATTGTTAAAGCATCAATTGATGGCTAGGTACGAAAGATACAAATATGGGGACACAGAAAATAGGGATATGGATATAGAAAAATAATTTTTAATTGAAATATCTTTCTTATAAATGAAATGTCTAAGAAGTGTCGGATACAAAAACACAAATATAGAGAAACGTCTATTAATTGAAATGTCAGTATATCATATATTGATAGTACATATTGAAACTGTATGTTTTAGGAGAGTTTTGATCATATCTATGTTACCATCTCCACTGCCACATAGGCGCGCCCTATCATTAGTGGTATATATATTCTAATTGAAATTTTGATAAAATTAAAATCATTCACAAAATTAATGTAGCAAATTGATACTAATTAAAAAGAAATAATAACATTTTTAGTTATAAAAGTTTTACCATTTATACAAATAAATTATGAAAAAACTCTCTATCAATCAGAATAATTTTTAATTATTCAGATTTTAAAATTAAATACAATCTGGTCTAAAAATAAAAAGGAAAAAGTACAAAAAATATCATGTAGTTTCAACTCTAATCACTTATTAATATGTAGTTTTAACCTTAATAAATTAGTACCATATACTTCAAACTATTAGCAAATAGAGTCTTTAACACTATTAAACATGATGACGTGATAAAGGATATTTTAGTCATATCACTTTTTTGAGAAAAATAAGAAATATCTCTATGGTTTTATATTTTGACTTATGATTTATTTTTATAACAAATTAGTACCATATTTTAGAATATCAAAAAATAACATATTTTATTTATTTATTTATAACAAATATATAAAAAAAATTTATAATTGATTTCTTAGTGGTTCAATCAATTTAATTTTATAAGAATATAATTTTTTGTTTTCCTATATATATACACACACACATACTAGTAAACTGCCATGTGCTTTATATATGAATAGAAATACCAATTTAATAGATTTATAATTTATTGCAATTTTAAAAAATTTATGGTTAATTAATTTTAACTATTTACTTATTAAATTTAATTTAAAAAAACTTCTAAAACTATATTATCTAACTTTATTTGCATTATAAAAAAATATTTTACCTAATTCGAGTAGGAAAAATACTTTTGTTTAATTACATTACCATTTTAATATTTGTCTTTTTAATATTTTTTTAATTTTAATATTTTTCCAAAAAAATTGATGTACTATTTTTTATTTTACAATTGTAATTAGTCATTAGATAGTAACAAAATTTTTATTATTTTAAATTTCTTGCTATAATTATTTTTTAATATTTTAACATTAATTTTCTTTTTTTTTGAGTAATTATACATTACAGCTTTAATAATTTGAATTTTTAATATTTCTCTCTACCAAAAAATTCTCTATACTATTTTTAAATTAATATGACTATAATTAATTATTCAAATAATAAAAATTAATTAAATTAAATTTTTAAAGCTATGATAGTTTATTTATTTTATATTAGTTCAAACAAAAATTTATCTAATTATAATAGAGAGTATAATTTAATTTAAATTAAAACTAAATTAGTTTATGTTATATAAATAGAACTTAAAGTAATTAAAATAGGAAATAAAATTTAAATTAAGTTGTAATTGTAATTTAATTGATTTTAATTAATTAATTATAAGAAAATAAAAAATATATTCTTACAAGATTATATAAAAATTAAAAAAAAATTGAATAAACGATTAAGAAATCATTTGTAATTTTTTCATATTTATTATTATAAATTAATTAATTAATTTGTTATTTTTTATATTATAATGGGTACTGATTTGTTATAAAAATAAACCACAAGTCAGAATATAAAATTACAGAGATATTTTATTTTTTTCTCAAAAAAAAGTAATATGACTAAATACCCTTTGCAACGTCATTACTTTTAACAGTGTTAGACGATTTCGCTATATTTGCTAATGGTTTGAAGCAAATGGTACCAATTTGTTAGGGTTAAATCCATATGTCAAAAAGTGATTAGGGTTGAAATCACATGATACTTTTTTATATTTTTTCCAATAAAAATTATTATCCTATTACAGATAAATTATTATCTTATTTCAAATAATTTGTTTCAAAAATTATTTATTATATATTTTTAAATTGAATAAATAAAAATAATATAATAATAGTAACAAAAATAATAAAATTTATTTTTTAAAATATTTTATAAATATTTATTAAGTGTGTAAAATATAGAATTAAGGAAAAATTTATTCAAAATATTTATGTATTACTTTAACAATTAAATTTTTTATTTGTTAAAACTAATTTGTAACTATACTATAATGAGATACACATATAAATTCATTTTATTTGTGTGAAATTCATATTTTTATTTCAATTCACAAAAAGTCTAGTTGTCGTGGGCTACACAACATGGGATCACCATACTCTTATTCTCGAAATTTATTTTCATTTTATGATAGAAAATAAAAATATTTATCAATTTTAATTGTTTTTAAAAATTTTTAATTTATGGTTGTTTAAAAAAAAGGAAATTTTCCATTTTTAAATGGGAAAAATGACTTATTATTAAACGAAATTCATGGGCTACACAACATGGGCAACCGGAAACTATACCCTTAATTTCAAACTTTTTACCATTTTATGGTAGAAAATAAGAAAATTTATTTTTCAGTTTTTATAATAATAATAATAATAATAACAATAATAATAATAATAATAATAATAATAATAATTATTATTATTATTATTATAAATGATATTTTTTTTATATTTTATAAGTTTTTATTAATCTTACAATTATAGAGTTGAAAAAATTAATATATATATATTATTATATACGTACCACTCCTCCCCACCATACCTCCACCAAAATACCCATATGATGGTGGTATGAATAGAAAGAGACATTACATAAAGACTATCAGAAAAAATCTCTTAACAATATTTATTATAATAATGATATTTTTATCAATTGATAGCATCAAACTTAAATATTAATAACTATAAATACTAATATAACACTCAACCCCACCAATACTCTTATTAAAAGGTCGCACATTCGACCTACCTAACTTGAGCACTGTTGAGGTCAATCATTACTTTTATCTTGTACATTCTCTTTTAACCTTTACAACTCATACATACAACTACACATCACTTACATATATAACTAACATAAATAAATCACTCTAAAATTATCCTTCGTAATTATACATAAGTTTCACATTACAAACTATTGAATATAAATCGCTCAAACCTATAACATATCTATTACCAACAGAACATTACTCTTGATGCTCTATGTTACACTTGCTTCACCTATTATTCACCAAACTATCTTCCAAACAGTTACTTACAACAACCTTTTACTAAGGAAAATTTTATAAAAAATAGTGGTGAGTATTTCCGAGAGAAAATACTTAATGAGTGAAACATAGTACAAATAAAAACTATTCAAAGATTAACATCACTTTAGAACCCCCAATAAAACAAAATCACATGAATGGAAAATTTGAAATTCAACAGTATAGCCGAAAAAAATTTACACACATTATTGCATGTTAAATAAACACTTAGTATTATCATTTTATCATGTCACTAGGATAAATATTTCAAATAACTCGATCATCTGAAGTTAACATTTAAATTTTAAATATTCGAATAACTTTTCGGTACCTCACTTTTGAGCTGTGGAACAAACATTAGTGGCCATAAAAATATTCACTTATTATTTTCCTGTTATACAACTTATATTGCTCTTACACAGTTATAAACTCTTATAAGATTCTCCAAGCTTGACATAATTTAACAAAGGCTTAAATATTTTATTTCACAAAAAACTGTCCTCATCATCATATACCTCATACTATTTATCATATGACCCAGTCGTATTTACCACTTGACATCTTGTTCTCATGCCAAAACTCATACCTTGGTGCTCATCGCAGTGTTTTATCAAACTTTAAGAAATGTCATAATTTCATCTAGAATACCACAATATTTAGATTTATTTGCTTTAATTTCAGAGCACTGCACCATATACATAAGTAGATATCAGTGTGGCTAGTACTATCACCACACTGAAGGTTATCATAATTATTCATCAATAGTGTACTGACATGGCCATCAGAAGTTACGCTAGTACATCCTAAAGTAAATGTCACAATAAGGCCTTATCATATTCATAGTGCTCACACAAAGCCAAATTACATTTCCGTCAATTTCTTATGAATGCCAAACCTTAGGTAAAATATGTATCCAGCCCCAGGCAGTGATTATACATATACCCTAGGAATGGTCTTACAACTACAGGGTAGAAAGTGTACCTGGCTCCAGGCATCGGCTGTACTCATCTACCAACTCTGCCATGTCCCTGACATGGGCTTACTATCTCTTAGTGCCATATGTGCTGGTGCTTAATGTTATATCATTCTTTAAAAGTTCTTGTGTATTCGTGTATTAATTTTTCATGCCTTTCTTTTCACATCCATTCATGTGACGTTCTTCAATTGTCACTTTTTGTAAATGATCAATGTCATTCTTATTTGAACATTCTTAATGTAATTTTCCAAAAGCATTCTCATAATTGATTTAATTAGAACATTTCATATCTTTCATCTCTATATCAAAGACTTCAATAATTTTCGTATTCTTAGAATTTGGATGTTGTAGTATTCTTGCTTTAACTTCTCTATTTCTTAAGTTATGAACTTATTTCTTAAATTGATAAAGCTTGTATATACATATATGCATACCTTGAACTTAACTTCACATGTTTTACTAAAAATAAGTATCATTCAATCCCCTTTTGGTTGTATTCAATGAATTAAGTATTCATATATGTGTATACATATTTTTGGTTAAAGTTATATTGTCATTTTTGAAGTTTTGGATTGTTAGATTACTGGTGCAAGGCACAGAGGCGCCTCCTCAGTGATGAGGCATCGCCTCTATGGCACTGAGGTACCTTCTCTATGCTGAGACATTACCTCAGTGGCACTAAGGCACCTCCTTAATGCTAAGGCATCGCTTGAGTAATCCGCAAAGGCACCTGCAACATTCCAACTCTATTTTGTTATGTTTTAAAAGCTGTTTTTTATTTTAATTTATTCCAGAGATTCATATCTCAATTTCAGAGGATTAAACATTTTTTTAAACTTGTTTAACTTACATATATAATTTTTAAATTAAGGCTTAACCAAATTCATTCATAATCAATTAAATTTCAAGAAATCAAAAATATAATTCATGATAAATAAATTTCAAAGCTTTTAGGAGAGTAATTTGATGACTTCCAATACCAAGATATATAAAGATTGGAATTATAAAGAAAAATTCATCCAAATTCAAACAATTCCATAATTAAAAACTATAAAGGTTCTACACTTAATCTTAACATAATTTGTAAACTTTAACTTGAACAAATACTTGATAAATTTTTATAATTTGTTATTTTCAAGTAAAGAAATTAATAAGTAGCTTATATAACAATTCTAACAAAACCAAAATAATTATTCTTGATCAAATATTGATGAATCCCAAGTATAATTAATCAAGAATAAAATTTAAAAATTTAAAAGAGAAGAAATATAGAATTTCACTCATAAATTTGTAGAAATCCAACCTCTAAACATCTCTTGATCAATCCTCTTTATATCCAATTAATTTTCTATCAAGCCAAAACTCCTTCATTCTTCTTCTTTAGATAATATATTTTTTTTCATCCTATTTTTTTCTTTTTTCTCTACATCAATTTTTTTTTAAAATTATTGTTACTATAGCAAATCCCCTTCCCCAAGGTTAATTATTAATATTATTATTATTATCATTGTAGCAAATCTCCTTCTCCAAATTATTAATAAATCCTTCTCCAAATTATTAATAAATTATTATTATTATTATTGATGCTTTAGTCCTTAAACTCCTTGCTCTTTCCTCTTTAGTCCCTCCTCTTATCAAGTTAGTCCTTAAATTGATTTATTTTCCACCAACTGAAAATTATATATTATTATTTAATCATACCGACTAGCTATCCCGAGGTCACAATTGTTACAACTAATCTCCAAGATAAAATTTTGATGGCAAGCGACATACTAAGAATATAACATAACATAACATAACATATATTTACATAAACATCAGTACATTGGTGACCTAACACCATACGACACTAGCTAAATATATACAAATGGGAGTACCACAGTATCCTGGTCAAGACTATCATAAAACACCCAACTCTAATATAAAAAGTACCCAATAAAGCTCTAAGGGTGTATTCTGGCATCGGGGCAAAAAGACCAAAAAGATAATGTATGCTTCGCTCATAACACCCAGGTCAGTGTGACATGGACGTTAGTAGTAGTCTCATAAAACACTCGAAAAGTGGTACATATATTGTCCAAGTGTTGCTCTATAATCGTAGACATACGAACAGATGCACCTATGGGCTCTACTGCAACTCTGAAGGTCAAATCTGCATCCATGTCGTGGCACACTGTGTACTTTACCAAGGTCTCCACCTCTGTAATCTCATAGGTCATCGTGGTCCACTGCACTGCCATATCTCCCAAGTACTAACTACACAGACACAATATACCTATACTGGAAACAGTTTTACAAATAAAGGAGTGTGAGTAATTTTATAAGAAAATTACCTAGTGAGTGGAAAAGAAATAACAATAATATCTGAAACATCAAGGATCTCACAAGCAATGATCCAATAAATAAAATAATAATAAGTAATGAAAATAGCATAAAATTAAAATATTCAAATTATTAACGAGTCCCAAGAATGAACACACTTATTTTTATTTCAATTCTTATTATTGTTAACATAATAATATTTTTGGGTTTAATATTGAAATTCAGTTCGTATAAATATTCGTTGTATGTTAACAAAATTTCTCTTTCTAAAATTCAAGTTTTCCATAATTTGTTCATTATGTTCTTTGTGTTGTATATAATACTTTACTTAGCTTACAAGCTCGTTTCTTGTTTGTAAATATTTATTGCATAATATACAATCTCACCATATCATAATATCACTCTTACACAACACTGTCATCCACGTATCACGATACTTAGTATTACAACTCAAGATTCTCATACAATCCACACTGACTATATCTCATAACTTCATTTTTTAATAAATTCATATGAATACTTTTCAACCATATAAATTCACCCCAAAGATACCTCTGAATCCATTTGATGTTTAAAAGACAATTATCATCAGGTTGGCCAATACACTCTCAACTGTACTCAAGTATATACCTATATATATATATATATATAATATACAGATTCACTGTAATATCGCATTTTTCCACTTATAAAATTCAGTTCCATTTCCATTTGGAACATTTGATTTACTTTGATTTATTTCTTATGTATTTATTTTGATATTTTCATAATTTAATTTTTCATTAAACCTAATTTTAGTCTCTGTGATGAACACTTAAAAGTTTATTAGATAATCTCATACTTTGTAATTTACAACTTATAATCGTCAACCTTATAACACACAGGTTGCTTAGAATTTCATTTGTCTATAATTCAATTTCGTGACTTTTTGATATATAAATGAGTTCATTTTTAACCTATTTGAGTTAATTGTAGTACTTCAGATATGTCCACATGTTTCTGGTTGAGATTATGTTACTTCAGTTTCCAATTAAGTTCGTTTGGTTATAGGAATTGGCCACAGAGGTGCCTCCTCTGTGCTGAGTGCCGCCTCTTTGCCACAAAGGCGTCACTTTATTATAGATGTGCCTCCTTAGTACTAAGGCGGCGCCTCTATAATAAGGTGTTGCCTAAATACTGAGGTGCCTTCTCTGCGTTCTGAGTTGTCGTCTTAGCATTTTAAGGCGCCGCCAAGTCGATCATACGTCACCTGATTGACCAACAGAGGTGTATGACACTCAAAAATGACAGAACTACAACTAAAAATCCAAGTTTTCACCACCAATTGCCTCATAAAATATCACAACATATATTTTAACCATTGTAGCGCTTATATAATATGATAATGTATGTATTATACTTTTAAACTCATAATGCAAAACCACATTTTTCCTAAAACACTCAAAACTCTAACAAACTGAATTGAAATTCAAGAAACAAACTACAGAGAAGTCCACTCATAAGATTTTAGCTCTTACTTCTCTAAATTCTTGAAGGTAGAAAACCCTAGCTGCAGTAATCTTCTTCTCCTTCTCCAAGTCTTGATCACAAGAAGTTTCTGCTTCCTTCTTCTTCTTTTCTGCGTTCTTAAACACAAACTTCCTCTTTTATTTATTTTTTTCTATTTGCTCTCTTAATTCCTTTGCATATCATCCTTAAATCATTTTCTAAGTATTTCTCTTTCAATTTGATCCTTATCATACTTTCAAATTTCTTTCAATTACATCATCACTTAATATAATACTTAATTATATTTAATTAAATAAATCTTAAATTCTCATAACCAAAGTTTTGAGGATACAGATATGACAATATATATCTTATACAATTAAAATTTTAAGAATTAAAAAATTAAATTTTAATATTTTTTGTAATTTAAAAATTTAATAGTTATAAATTTTATAAAATGACGAAACAAATTTATTTGTATTATATTGCAAAAATAACAGATAGTACTAAAATCATTAAACTATTGAAATTTAGTTGTTTAAAAAAATATAAATATTATACATAACTTATAAAAGTATAAGTATTGAAATGTAATTTTTTAATATATAAATATAAAAAATAAAGAATAAAAAGCCATTTCACCATTGTAATTTTGTAATTTTATAAAAAAGAAAAAAACAAAAAGGCCAAAATGCCATTTTGCATAGGCGATTTTGCACTTCAAATGGTGAAATAGTTTATCTTTTATGTCATTCAAAAATCATCATAAATTGGGATTTTTTTTTTCTAGACAGCTATATTTTAGGATTTTTTCAAAAAGTAACCACAAATTGATAATAGGTTTATATATTTTTTTATCTTAAAATGAAAAAAAAGCCCAAAATTAGAGACCCTTAATTAGGAGAATAGAATGAGCATAAGATTAGCTAAAGCTTCAAAATCCAGGTTCCACTAAAAAACAAAGAAAAGAAAACTTAATTTATAGTAACAACTTAAAGTGACTTGTTTAATTTGTTGTGGTTTTTGTTACTTGAATTTAGATATATAGTAACAAAACAAATTCTTATCTTTAGAGATTAGATTTAAAATGACAAATTAAATTAATAATTTCTTTTTATTTTTTTTAAAAAATGTAAAAAATTAATTAAGATATGAGATTAAAATCCCACATGGTTAGTAAGTAAATAAGAAATTGTACTTTTCCTATAAATTACTGTAACTAAAAAATATCAAGCTATTTTCTTTTGAATCTAATGATAGTTATGATAATTATAAAAAAAGATACATTAAAAATTTTTAAGATATTAGAATTTAAAATTTTAGATAAACACCATATTAAAGCTCAAGTCGTGGCCTTTGATATTATTGCACAGGGTGGTGATTAGGCTTGTTGTTTTCAGAATTGACTTGTTCAAGTATTTATATACAAAGCCTTAATTATTCTTCTTTTGTCGCTAAAATATCATTTCTTTTATTTCATGAAAAGCTATGTCCGGACTCAAGAGAATTTAATACGGAATTAAATGATTTAAATGTTGAGAGATTGGATAATAGAGATAGTTTTTTTTTTTAAAAAAAAAAATTGATAAAACTTAAATCCACAAATCAATAACAATAAAATTTTAAGTCTTTATCTCAATATGTGCTTTAAAAAAAGCCATTAAAAATTAAAAACATGGCTAAAAATTATTTGTTATGCTCTATACTTACCTTGAATATATAAAATGCAAAATAATTAATGAAATTCAAGTTTAACCAATTTGATCGGTGAATGAATATAGAATATTCTTGCCATACGCTTAATGGCCTGTAGAAAAGTCCTCTCTTGGAATAGCAGATGGATAAGCCTTCAATCAAAACATGAAGGTTGTTTTCGAGCCAGTTGGAACCTGAGGGATGTTAATGATTAGGATAGTACTTGCAGTTATGGCGGTGTATTGGTTGGTTGGATTGAAAATGTATAAAACCGAACTAAATCAAAAATATTTAAAAAATAATTAAACTAAATTGAATAAATATGAAAATTAAATTGAATCGATTCTAACTGATTCGATGTGGTTCGGTCAGTTTATTCGGTTTGTATTTTATTTTTATATTTTGCAATTTTAAACATATTGAGCTTGTATAATTTTGTACTATTTTAATAATATTTATAGATCTATTATTATTAAATTATTATATTTTTTATCTATTAATTTTTTATAAAACCAATCGAAGTGATTATCTAAAATGAATTTAAATGATTTTGGTTTAAATTTTTTTGATATTAAATAATTTGATTATGAATTTTAAATATTTAAAAAATGATATTATTGATATTTTTTAAAATATTAGTACTAAATCAATCAAATTAAACCATAAACACCATATAAATTAAAAATATTATAGAAATTTGATTAGGTTTGGTTTAATAATATTTTTTACAGTAAAAACTGAACCAAATCAAATATATTTTTCAGTTCTATAAAATAAAAATTAAATAAAAATATTTTACTAAACAAATTGAACCAAACGAAACTAGTCAACAGTTTAACTTTTCAATTTTTGGTTATTTTTGCTCACCCCTACTTCGAATATATATATATATATATATATATATATATATATATATGCATGTTGTGAGGTGCTACCATAATTTATATAATTATATCGTGATGGGCTCCTGTTTCAGCAAGGAATCTGCCCCTGCAGCTTATGGTATTAAACCACCTACGCATGCAGTCACTGTGTTAGGAGGTGGTGCCAGCAGTGCTTGTGGTGGAGGTGGAGGCTGCGGTGGTGGGGGAGGCTGTGGTGGTGGTGCAGGCTGATGATCGATAATGGACTCATGATGAGATGTCAGAGGTCAATAATAATCCACCGCAGTTGAGGGTTCTGTTGGCCGATTTTATACATGTATTACCCTTCGTTGACTTTAATTTCTTTTTTGTTTTTAGTATAGAATGTAACTATATATATATATATTATGCGGTAGGAATCTGAATTTGGGATATAAATATGTATTTGTGATGTTTGATTATACGCAAGAAATAAAATAAAAACAGTGGTTTTTGAGCATTTAAAGAAGGTTAGACGAGGTGTATAATTAATCGTTTTATTTTTTTTACAAAAATAAATTTTATTTTACAAATAATTATTGTTAGATGTGTGAAATATATTTATTTAATGGTCATAAAAGAATATATAATTGAAGTAATGAAAAGATAGTTTTAATATAAAATGTGTTTGTAATATGATTTCATTAATTGTATTCATTAAATTTAAATAAAAAGTTCTTAAGTAATTCTGCAAAAAAATGTAAACATTATACATTTAAATTGTTCCCTCACTTATTTTTCTAAGTTATATCTTCTTATTTTTCAAAGTTTTCAAATAAATTATTTGTTAGATATTCTTTTTTTTTAAAAAAAAAAACTTTCACACTGCTATCTTTTGAGTTCCAAAAAATTTTTCTGCAAAAATTTTTTATGTGTTAATATTATATTATTTTCTAATTTATTTGATTTGAATAGTATTTTGTTTCAAAAATAAATAATATCTAAAAATAGATAATTAATAATTTTACATCTTAAAAAGTTAAAAAAAAAAAAAATCGCTTAGAGCCACAGGTATCCTTAAACATCCGGTCCTATATTTTATACTTAATTAATAAAAATGAAATATATATTTTTATATCACAAATTTAAATATAGGATGTAATACACTTGCAGTGTAGATAAGAATTTACATTTAAACAAATATCAAAATCTTGACTTAGAAATAGTCATAAAAGATATTTTTTAATTTTTCTTTCTGTTTTTAGTAGTTTTATTTCATTTTTAATTTTTAATTTTTTTTTAATTTTTAATGGAAGAAATAAAAAAAAATTAAATCTTATATTGCAATCAGGAGATTTCCCACCGATTTTACATAACTTGTGTTTTCTTGCTTGATGTGGTGATTAAGTGCGTGAATTCAATATCAACTCTTGTTGAAGATCTTGCCTCACAATCCATGAAAACCAACTC